>JAEMBT020000011.1:22000-222000 GCA_018873245.2 Archegozetes longisetosus | reverse complement strand
TCAACTTTTTATTACAAAAATATACTTAATAATTCATTCGAAAAGTTACCAATCAATCAAAGTTTCGATAATCCAGTACATTCGATAATCCAATTTCCTACTATTGAAGAATTGCAATCAATAATAAATATTATTTTGCACAGTTTTAATATGAAACAACAAATCAAGTTCAAAAAGATATTATCTATATTTCAAACTTTGGCATATATATCAATTCCGAGAGACTATTATAGAGAATTGTCGGCAAATGACTTGCTATTAAAGGAAAATTATTATTTAATATACTTGGAAAACAATATTTTGCCTAAAAATATTTACTTTATCTCAGGGTTAATTTTTGCTAAAGTTCAATCAAATAATCAATTAATCTACTTGGCGACGTCTTCTCCTTTAGATGCAAAAATAGAAATTTCTACAAACGAAATAATATACTATAGAAGGCCGTTTAACTTTGAGATTAAATTTATTTCCCTATTAATATTTAAGAAAAAGGCTAAAATACCTGATATGCCAAAAATTGTCAACTATTTAGATATTGTTAATTATTTTACGCATAATTGAGGATAGATGTCAGCAATTAGTTTTTACTTGAATAATATTTTATAATTTGTTATTTTTAAAAATGTCACTCACAGAAATTTATTTCAACAGATTAATATTAAAAAATTTTAATAGTGATTGGTATATAAAACAATTTAGGTCTATTAATATTGAGTTAAAAGACTTTCCTGAAGAATTGTCCAATATTTTATTAGACAAAAATTGTTTGGTAGTTGCTAATGAAAAAATTGAAAGTTGTTTAAACTTGTGGATCATTAAAGATTTATCATTAAATATAGAAATTGAATACATTTGTGGAAAGTTTGAAAAAAAATCACTTAGAAAATTATCTTGCGAAACACTTTTATCAAAGTTACTACTTTTAATTTGTCAAGAAGACTTGTTATTAAAGTTTTTAAATTTAACTATTCTCGAACTTTTAAATGAAAAGTATACTAGTCTAATATTTATTCCTGTAATTTATAATGAGAAAATTGGATTTAAAGATTATTCTGTCAATTGTAGTTTGAAAAATTCCACAAATTACACAATTGATGATAATTTAATAACGAGTAGTGAAAGTGATTCTGATTCAAATTAAGTTTTTAATAAATTATATATAAATATTATAAAGTCAGTCAAAGGCAAAACTAAATCCAAAACATTTACTAGTATTAATAATATATTTATTTTAAATTTTCTAGAATCAATGATGACATATCCTCTATAAATTGTATAATATAGTTTTAAGATTTCCAAAATATATAGGCAAATAAATATTATTTTACTAAAATCTAAGCAATTTATATAAATATCTATTTGCAATAAACAAAATACAAAAGAAATTAAACAATTAAGTATCAATATTACTAAATAAAATGTCCAATAATCCAAGGAATTTAGGAGTAAATAAGATATACATGATATTATAGTTGCTAAAATTTGTAATTTATTAAACTGAATAAAAGATATTTCTTGATGTATGCTTAACTTGTAAACTTCATAAATTTCAATCAAATTAAACCACAAAATCGCAAAATATATATATTGATTAAATATTAAACTTGGGAATGTCTTTAAAATTAGTAAATTTAAATGTGCTACTATTATATATATGTTAAAAAATATATTAGATAGAAAATACTTTACAATATTTATATTCTGATTTTTTATATAGTATTTAAAAAAATATACTGTACATAAGGAAGTTATAACTATATCTATAGAAAAATTAAGTAGCATGTTTTTTATTTAAGTAAAATCTAATTAATTTTGTTCTTGTATTATTAAAGGAATTGATTTTTCATTTTCCAAAAATTTGCTATTTATTTCTTTATTGTTATCTTCATATTCTTTAAATCTCCTTTTTACTTTTCTTTGACTATAATATAATTTAAATATACATAATGCAAGTAGAAATGTAAAAGTAGAAGAAACTCCAATTACTTTTAGTAAATCTGTAACACTAAATGATTCTTCTTTTGAAATTGATAATAAATCCATTGTAATATTATAAAGATCATTAGGTTCATTTATTACTCTTTTCACATAATTTGTAATTGTATCTTTAAAGATATCGTCATTAGAAAAGTTATCATTTTTTATTAGGTTAAACTTTTGTTCATTTAAACCATAAACATTGTACCTATCATAATTATTATACTGAAAAGTCTCCATTTGTTGCAAGTCTCGGCGTCGTCTACGATCTAATTTTCCACAATTATTCAGCACTTTTTTTCTTCCTTCAAGTCCAAGACTTGTAATGGTAATAAAATCGCTATTATAATCACAAATTTTGTTTTTTATTAATTTATCATATTGATCTTTATTCAAATAGAATATTACATGTAAATTTGTCTTGTCTTTCTCGATATTTACCAGTTCAAAATCATATTCAATAGGTTGAAAATTTTTACAATATACAAGTTGAAAGTTTAATATTCTAGTATTTAATTGACTATCTACTGGCTTTAGAGTTAAATATCCATTAAAGTTGTTTCCGCTATATAGTAGTTCATAGTTATTCTGAGGATAATTACCCTCAAGATTTAATACTAAAAGTAAAGAATGTACAAAAAAATGACAAAATGCCACTGAACCCATATTAATATTTTTAATATAAAAACTTTATTTAGAATTAGAAAAAATATTTATTTTTCAATTGTAAAACATTTTACAGGAAATTTTATTTTCAAGTTTTGTGCATTTGTTGTGGATTGAATATTTCCAGTAATTATATAATGGTTACATTTTGTTTCATAAATAAAATCGCTTATCATTAATATATATTTTACTAGCTCTGGTTCCAATTTAAAATCTATAAATCTATTTTGATATGAAATATTAACTGTAAATTCTGTACAGGAAATATTTTTTATTTTACTACTCATATTATCATGAATCAAATGTTTTTTGATATTAAAATAGTAAAGATTTTAGAAATATCTGATAACTTTTTCAATTTACTTTTAATGTTTTAAAGTATTTTAACTATAAAGACTATCAAATATTATTTATATATTTTAATGATTTTGTCAGTTCTTTTAATTTCAATTCAATTGTCGATGACTACTATTTTCAAGTAATTTGTAAGGTAGAACCATTAGAATGTGTAAAATTTAAATTTGCACTGACTTCAATTCCAGGAATTATTGGAAGTAAACAAATTGATACAAATGTAAAAAATTTTGCAAATTATTATAAATTATCTAATTTTGAAATAATAAATTTCTCTTCTATATATCCTACTTCTATAATCTTGAATATGTAAAATCTTATCAACCCGCTCCGCTAGAGATATAACAAATTTTATATATAATCTATTAATGAAATGAGAATTAATGTACAAATACTTTTTCATAAATGGACTTATTAACTAACGTTCAGAAAGTCAAGTATTCACTCTTATATCCTAATAATAACAAATCTATTACTACATTTACTGTTAATTTGAACAATGATAAAGGAGAAGAATTTAAAAATATTTGGAATCTTTATTGCAACAAAAGTTCAAGTGGAAAAATAGAAAACCCAGATTTTTCAATTATTCATAAAATTTATAATACTGCTGTTGATAAAAATGTATAAATTTGTATTTTTTTAAATCATTGTCAATAAAATTTAAAACTTTGCAAAACTTGTACTTTTTTTAATAAATGAGAAAAAAATGTAGAAAAATATATATATTTATGTGGCAGAAAATAAATTTTTGCTATAAAGAATATTTCGAAATAAAGTTTTGACGACATTAATGAGTATAAAGATTTATCGCTCTATAAAACTTGTCAATTTTATTTCTAGCAATTTATATGAAATATTGCAAGTATATAAACGTTTTATACAAAAATTCACTAAATTTCTGTTGAAGAGATTACTATGAACTTACAATTTTATAGAATGTATAATTTTAAATAGAAAAATTTGCATTAAAGACTTTTACACCTAATATAAATGTTTATACCCGCTACGCTACTTGCAAATTTAGCTTGAAAATTTCAAGGTCATTTGAATTTTTGGGGAAAAAAAGAAAAAAAATATAAATATATATATATATATATACATCTCTTCTTCAGAGAACTAGTGAACGACTGAAGATCTCTTCTTCAGAGAACTAGTGAACGACTGAAGATCTCTTCTTCAGAGAACTAGTGAACGACTGAAGATCTCTTCTTCAGAGAACTAGTGAACGACTGAAGATCTCTTCTTCAGAGAACTAGTGAACGACTGAAGATCTCTTCTTCAGAGAACCGGCGCGGCCCAAATGCACCTGTATTTATACTAATTTTTACTTCTTATCAGTTTTTATATCAATAAAGTAAGATAAGAAGTACAATTTTAATAATTTAGATGAATAAAAAATTCAGCAAAATTTTTGAGGAAAGAACAATATTTTAGACAAATATATTTGAAAAACTAGAAACAGAAGCAAAATATTACTCAATTTGTAGTAAAATATATATATTAGGTGGTTGAAAAATGGTGATATAGTTTGTAGTAGCGGAGCGGATTGATAATGTTTGCTATAAAGGATATTTCTAAATAAAGTTTTAATGATTTTCAAGAATATAAAGATTTATCGCTCTATAAAACATGTCAATTCTCATAAAGTAATTGTGGTTAACCTATAAAACATAACAAGTTGAGCTCGTAATGGAAACTCAAGAATTTATATACTATATTGATAAGTTTATAAAAGTTTTTATAGTTATGATAATTATAACAGTATTAGATGTTTTGGAAAATATATTTCAATTTGTTATTATGCCAATTAAAGTGTTATTGAATAATAAAATATAAAATAATAAAGATGACTCTCATTGTAGCATCATTTATATTTTATCAAATATTAAATTTAGTTAATTGTAGTATAAATGAAAACTGTGGTGTAAATCATCATAAAAATAATTTTCAATTCAGAATTGTAGGTGGAAATATAGCAAATCAAGAAACATGGCCTTGGATAGTGGCAATTAAATATTTTCATGATGACGGTCAAATCTCATTGTGCGGAGGAACATTAATTGATCGAAATTGGATACTAACTGCAGCTCATTGTATAGAAGATTATAACATTGATAATTATAGAATATATCTAGGGAAGTCCAATTTATTTAGTTATGAACCAGATCAATTAGAAGTTAAGCCTGAAAAACTAATTATTCATAATGGCTTTGATAGGAAGTACTTAAAAAATGATATTGCTTTGATAAAGTTAAGCTTAAATGTCAATTATAATGAACGTATTTCTCCAGTTTGTTTATTAGTGGAAAATCAAGTAATTGCAGCAAATCAATGTTATTCCACAGGTTGGGGCAGAACTGGAGCAGATTTACCAGTTTCCTCATTATTAAGAGAAGTTCACATGTCCATATGGAAAGATTCATATTGTCGTTCCAAAATGCATGGACTGGAGGGTGAAATATATGAAACAAATTTTTGTGCTGGAGGTACAACTAATGGAGGCACTGGGGTTTGTATGGGTGATTCAGGAGGACCACTTCAATGCTTAGATAATAATAAATGGACTCAAATTGGAATAGTTTCTTGGGGTCATCCTTGTGCTACCCCAAATACGCCCGATATATATACAAAGGTTTCAAATTATATTAGTTGGATTAATAATACTATAAAAAATTAACGGAAACAATCATTAACTAGCGGAAGCCTAATATGGGTATATAGGAGTGACTTTCTATTTGAATTTCTAATTCATCATCGAAATGTTTGCGATTTGTTTTGGAATAATTGCATTTATTAATGCTCCTATTTTTGCTCAGATTCAATCTGAATCTTTAAATTCAACCATAAACGTAATCAATGATACAATAAAACTCTATTTAGAACTTGATCAAGTCAATAGTATAGGATTTAATGGTACTGGAATCGTTCTAGATATATCTAATGTTTTAATTGAAAAGGTTTGTCTAGTTAATTTAATAATAGGTCTGTATAAATATAATAAATTTATAAATTAATCAATAAATATTTCCAATAGGTAAATAATATTCAGGCAGATTTAAATTTGTTAGAATTCATTCAAGGATGTAAAGAAAGGATCATAACTTTGGAGAATGACTATAAACGGTTGGAAAATTACTATAGAAATGAAATAAACAATCTTTTAACGAAATTAAGAGAGAAATGTTAATTACAATATCCTATTTTTAACATTATCTTTATATATGTACTAAATATTACCTTTATAATAAAATTTGCGGTATAATTATTTTTGATTATCATGAATATTTGGATAAACATTATAATTAAAAGTAATTGTAAATTTTTTTCTGCTCTTTACACAATTTGGCATATTTCCACCATATCTTTTCGTCTTCAAATTTAATCTTATTTGAATACCAGGGTTTTTCATCCCCATAATAATGAATAATCCTCGGACTTTGGTCTTTGTCGAGCCAATTCCACTTTCCAGCACACCAATTATAAACTTGATGTATATTTGTAAAATTTATATCCTCATGAATAAAGGTATTACAAAATAGTTGCTCGTCAAATCCGCTATAACAATTTATCGATCCAAATGGACTTTTACTATTTAGGTTCTCATTAAGTAATTTGAATATATTTTCATCTGGTCTAACCTATAAATTAAAAAGTTTTATAAACATATAAACCCGCTTCCGCTACTATAAATTACCAGTACAAGTGAAGAAACTCCAACAAATGAATTATTAAATCCATTCAATATTTTTCTTTAGAAATATTTTCACCATGAGATAATAGACCATATGGATTCTTTATTCCATTTTTAATAAAAGGTTCAGCCCAAGGAATCGAAAAGGTCATTGCTGGGGGATTCAAATTAAATAGTTCATCACAATTATTCAAAACTAGCATATCTGCATCAATAAATAACATTTTTTCATATTGTGGAAATAATTTTTTATCAAGGCAATTCCATTTTGTAAACGAACTTTCAATCCAATCCTGATATAGAATTTGTTGTCTTTTAGTTTTTAAATTTACACATTTTTGTTTAATATATGGTACATTAATCACTTGATCAAAAACTTTTTTTAAACATTTTAAATGCTTTTTATTAATATCATTAGTTATCATACAAATGATTGGAAACTTTGTTTTAGATAGTTTTAAGCTAAAGCCCAAAATTAGTGCGCCTGGTATATATTTTTCCTCTTTCATAACAAGCGTAACATATGCATACTTTTCCATTTTTCTACATTTTCATCATAATTGAGAGGTTTTTATATGGTTCAGTAAATTACTGAGCAGTATTAAATTACAGATGTAATTAGAGAAATGATTGATTAAGTTGCTTATAAATCCAGGCGAATAGCACATCTATTTTGAGCGCAATAGGTTGATAATACGTTTGTTAAGGGACAACATTCTAAATCATTTTTGCAGTAGGCACCAATCGGTAAACACGAGGCACACTTTGATGTTAGTTGGTTACAAATACCACTACAACATTTATCGGCACCAGACAAAGTACATTTAGCATCATTTGGTAAGCAAGTTTGACATTTTCCAGAATAGCAAATATTGTTACAGCATTGATCATCGGACTGACAAAGGGCGCTATTTACTTTACAACAAGTGCCTGCAATACAAATATTTGAGGCGCAACAGTTGGAAGAATTGTAACACCACATTCCAGTATTTTGACAGCAATACTTATTTTGACATTGTCCAGAACAACAATTATTTGAAACGGTACAATTTTCACTTGGAGACTGACATGTATTTTGAGAGTATGATATGGCTAGCAATGAAAATAAAACTATATACAATAAAAATTGTCTCATTCTCTTCTCAGAAAAACTTTATTTATATATTAATTTGCAAACAAAATTAATATATATTATAATCAAGTAATAATAATAATAATATATTATTGATTATTCGAGCTTGTTACTACAGTTTGTTCGTCATTATCAATTTTTGGTTCCTCTTCAAATACATTGTCCTCTTCAAATACATCGTCCTCTTCATTTTGGGGATCAGATTGTGAATTATTTTCCTTAATATAGATAATTTTACTATTTAAATATAAATATTTTAAATAGTGTTTACCTCTGTGTTTGGATCAGGTTGACACTTCTTTTTCAAATCTGAAATTTCTTTTGGTGATTCCATCTTTGTATATTTCAGTAAAATATTGAATTTGATTTGAAGTATATATAGTAAATTTTTCTAATCCCCATAAAAAATTCCACCAATAAATTTAGAGAATATTATCTTATGTAATTTATACAGATAAAAAAGGATTACTTAGAGACATAAGCAAATATATTTTATCTGCATATGATAGTTAAGATTCTTTGAAAATAACTTTTTCCAGTGCTATCAATATATATCAAGTCGTTTGAATGACAACTAGGTATTGTAAAAAAATATTTCATATACATAACCAGTAAACATATAGAATTTATTTATAACATAAGTTGGAAATATCAAAATCTATAATAAATATGTTTCATATCTTATATATAATTATCATTATATTAATTAGTTAGACGTAATCTAATCAAAGGGTTAGTCAAAATGAGCAACTGTTGGAAGTACTCAATCATGTGTACGAACAAATGCGAGATCTTTCTTAGCGTCAATATTTCAGTAGCGGTAGCGGGATTGACTCAATGCCCCGTCGATTGCAAACAGTGATTTATTCTAATGGAAGTTATTAAAAGTATTTTATTTTATAACTTTTTTGTTCAATCAAAAAATACCGCACTTCTCCATAACTAACCCGCTCCGCTACTGAATTTTTTAAGATATTCTTGTGTGTGTATGTAGAAAGATAATTAAATGAGAATTATATTTTTTTGAAATAATATGTTTAGATTTATAAAGGTATTTATAATTCAATAAAAACACATTTAACAATTTTATATTCGCAATTTTCTTCTCTAATTTATTTCAGAACTATAAACGCATTCTAAACATGAAACAGACATTTATACTTATTAGTGATATAAAAATCTGCAATATCTAAATAAAAAATTACTGATTTCCTACTGTTTTATAGAGCGATAAATCTTTATATATATATTTTACTACAAATTCAGTAATATTTTCCTTCAGTTTCTGTTTTTCAAATATATATGTCTAAAATATTCCAGAAATATTAAAATTTTAGCTTCTTATCTTTGTTAGAGATTTTTAAAACTGATAAGAAGAGAAAAGCAGTATAAATAGGGGTGCATTTTGGCCGCCCGGGTTCTCTGAAGAAGAGATCTTCAGTCGTTCACTAGTTCTCTGAAGAAGAGATCTTCAGTCGTTCACTAGTTCTCTGAAGAAGAGATCTTCAGTCGTTCACTAGTTCTCTGAAGAAGAGATCTTCAGTCGTTCACTAGTTCTCTGAAGAAGAGATGTAAATATATATATATATATTTGTTTTTTTCTTTTTTTCCGCGAAATTTTAAGAAATATTTTTTTTTCATATATTAATAAATATATATAAAAATGTTTAATTTTTTACTTGTAATCTCAATAATACTCATATTTTTTTTAGGTTTATACATAAATAATTTTTCGAGCGAAGAACTTTATAATACTCAATTAGATGATGAAAACGTGATTAAAAAATTTACTAAAATATTAGAAAAGGATATTACAACAAAAATAGACTTAGTAAAAGATTTAAAAAAAATTAATTGTGGAGAGAATTTGAAGCGAAAATTATCTGATATTGAAGATAATGAAATTGAAATAAAAAAATTTAAAAAGTTAGTTGAAAGCTATTGTCCAGAACTAAATATGATGTCGAACTATGAAAATGATATAGCAAATTTAAAAAATAGTATAAACGTGTTAAATAAAACTTTGGAAAATTATAGAAGCGAATCAAACTTTCAACAAGTGGAAAAAGTTAAAAAGAATCTCGAGATATTAAATAGACAAGTAAATGAGAAAAGTGAGAAACTTGAAAATTTATACAATATGTTTGTGCATTTTGAAAATGATTTCGACTATATTAAAAAGTCAAAATTAACTAAACTTGAGGAAGAATTGAATATGAAAAATATTGAGATTGAAAATATAAATAAGATGTATATTCAAGAAAAGCAAAAAATCTTAATAAATCATACAAGAGAATTGAATGAAAAATCTGAAAAAATAAATATTCTAAATGATGAAATAGATTTATTAAAGAAACAAATTGAGACATTAAAAAAAAATTGTAAAATAGAAAATGAAATTGAAAAGAAAAAAATATTAATTGACGAGTTAAATAAAAAGATATCGCAAATAGAGATTAGCTTAGCAGAACAGTTAAGGATTAAAGAGGAAGAATGTAAAAATAAATTGAAGGATGTAATCGAAAGAGAAAAAGAACTAAATAATAAAATTACTAGTAATAACAATGAAATTGAAAATCTTAAAAGTGAAATTAAGCAACAAGAAAATAGCTACAATTTAATAAAAAAAGATTTTGATGAAAATTCTAAAAAACTAGAGAATTGCAAAATTGAAATTGATAATTTGACAAAGAAAAATTTAGAATTGAAAATAATTGAATCTCAGTTAAAAGCAAGTATTAGTAGTTTAGAATCTCAAAATATTGATCTGAAACAAAGCAATAGCCAATTGAATAAAGATTTGAAAATTGCGTTTGAAGAAAATAAAAAATTGGCTAATAATGATATGGAAATTGAAAAATTTAACGAACAAATTAAACAATTAGAAAATAACTATACATTAATAAAAAATGAATATGATAATAATATAAAAATGCTAGAAAATTACAAAAATGAAATTGATAAGCTCAATAGTGAAAAGGGTAAATTACAATTGAAAGAATCTGAATTAATAAGTAATATTAGCAATTTAGAATCAGAAATAAATGTATTGAAGGAAGAAAATAAGCAAATGGAGAAAGATTTGAAAATTGAACGCAAACTAGTTGAAAATTTGAATAATGATATAAATCTCTCGAAAGATACAGAATTGAAATTAAAAAAGGATTTTGAAAATAAACTTGAGGAAGTGAATGGAAAATTAAATGATGGCAATTTAAAAATCTTAGCTTTGGAATCTCAAATCAAAAGTGAACAAAATAATACACAGAAATGGAAAGAAAAATTTGAAAATGAAGTAGGAAAACAATTGCAATTTGAAATTGAAAAGGCAGAATTAAAAAAGAAAAATGATCAATTGGAAATAGATATAAATAAGCAATTAGTGGAAATTGAAAAACACAAAGCAGAAGCTACAGAGAATAGTAATGAAATTAAATATTTAAAGGAAAAATGTTCATTAAATGGTGTAAACGAACTTGTAGAAATATATTTTGATACTTTTCACAAAAATACTAAGGAAAAATTATTCAAGACAACTGGTCTAGATTTACCAGCAAGAATAGACATTAATGAATCTGATAAAATTGGTCTAAAACTTTTAATTGGTTTTCAAATAGAAGATAATAATTTGGATACGGGGAAAATATTTTCATTTTATTTAGCGAATCATGACAAAACAAAAAATGTGGATAGTATTATATTATTAAATTGTAGCATTCAATTTATTGCGAATCCAGATCAATATTTAAATAATAAAAATTATCAATATCAAAGTATATTAAATTTAAATTCTAGATTAGACGCAAATTATGGATCGACGGAGAAACATAAAATTGAGCCAAGACTTTTATTAAATACTCGGCATTATATTATTATAGAGATTTTAAAATCCAACTATAACATAATATTATATCCATTTTCCCCTAACCGCAAAATATTTAAATACTACCATAGATCTTCAAATAATTATAATCAAATCAATTCATTGCTTTTTGCACAAAGTCATTCACTTAAATTAAATGTTATTTCTATTAGAAAATAAAAAAATTATATTATTCAAGTTAAATATATATTTTTTAAGAATGGTTAAATAAAAAATTATGAGTTCATTTAAAAAGCAATTTAGTATTGTAACATTCAATGTATGCTTTCTTTGGAAAGAATTTTTTCCTCATCATAAACAAGATTTTAGAAAAAAAGAACTAATAAAAAATATAAATTTATTCAAAGAAGACGATTTTTTAATTTTACAGGAGAATTGGATTTATGAAGGTTTGCCTAGTGAACTAGGATTTCCCTATTATACAGAAATATTATTTCAAGAAAATCTAATAAATGGAGGAGTAGTTATTTGTAGTAGACATAAGATTATTCAAGTTGAGAGCTTTGAATTTATTGATTCTGGGGGAGAAGAAAAATTTGCCTCTAAAGGATTTTATATTGTGAAAGTAGATGTGGAAAATTTTGGAGAATTAATACTTGTAGCAACACATTTACAATCTGATAATGAATCTATTGCCATTAAACAATTGCATCAAATTGCTTCGGTAACACATAATTATGGATTGGATATAATATTTGTAGGAGACTTTAATTTAGGTTCCCATTATGATGCACAAATTTGTTCAATTTTACAATGTTCTTTGCCGCCAGTAACATTAAATCAATTTAGTTTTGATCCAATAAAAAATAAATTTTGTAATTTTCGCTACCCCAAATCACATCCAGAGATGTTTGACAAAATTTTAGTTAAACCTCAAATATTCTCCAACGTAGAATATAAATCTACTGAAGTATTATTAAATACGTGCAATTATTACACAATTTGGTGGTTTTTTAGTATCTATAATCTTAATAATATTTCAGACCATTATCCTGTCAGGTCCGTTATAGAAATTTCAAAGGTTTAAAAAAATATACAATCATGTTTTGTACAATTATAGTTTTATTTGTATTAATTATGTTTTCAATATTTTTAGTACGGTTTAAAGTAATTTCTCCATCAAAAATACAAATACCAAATGATGAACAAAAGTTTGTAAAACATGTTATTGGTTAATATCAACAGATTTACTGAAAATATTAATTTCTCTTTCTAATTGAAAAGATTTTTTTTGAATTCTTTTCAATTTATTTGTCCATTTTTTAATCTGTAATTCAAGGTAATTTATTTTCTGTAGATTTCTATATTGATCGATTCTTAACGCATCTAATTCATTTTGTACTAATAACTGTTTATTTTTATTATTTTCTAAAGCTTTTTGAACAAGTTTAAAATTAAATTCAGCATTTTCTCCATTATCAAAGAAAAATATATTATCTGCTTTTTCTGTATCCTCCTTTATACTTTTTTCCAATATTTTCAAATCATTTTCACAATTTTTAATCATGTCAATTATTATATTATTAAAAATTTCAAATGTTTCAATATTATTTTTAGTCTCTTGAATCTTTTCTAAATACTTTGATTCCTTAAATTTAAGATTTAAAAGTCTTTTTTTATTTCTATCTAAATCATACTCCAATTCCACTACTTCCATAATATTTTATTTTCTATTTATTTTATTATTAATATTTGTATAGAATTTTTAATTACTTTTTTTTATTAAATATTCTCAATAATTTCTTATAATTGGGGTCACTTTGAATTTTAGGAAAAAAAATTAATATATATATATATACATCTCTTCTTCAGAGAACTAGTGAACGACTGAAGATCTCTTCTTCAGAGAACTAGTGAACGACTGAAGATCTCTTCTTCAGAGAACTAGTGAACGACTGAAGATCTCTTCTTCAGAGAACTAGTGAACGACTGAAGATCTCTTCTTCAGAGAACTAGTGAACGACTGAAGATCTCTTCTTCAGAGAACTAGTGAACGACTGAAGATCTCTTCTTCAGAGAACTAGTGAACGACTGAAGATCTCTTCTTCAGAGAACTAGTGAACGACTGAAGATCTCTTCTTCAGAGAACCCGGGCGGCCCAAATGCACCTGTATTTATACTGCTTTTCTCTTCTTATCAGTTTTATAAAAAGTAAAATTTTTTGATAATTTCGAAATACAATTCAATTAATAAAACTTCAAGTTTTAATTTGAAAATATTTCAAGTTTTTAGAGAATTTAGTTGTTTTACATTTGAATAATATTAAGATGTGAACTAAATAAAATCCTCTTATTTGTATAGTATTTCCCAATATCTATAAAACATTGAGCCTCAACGTATGTTCTAATTAATAGCATACAGATGTTTCAAGAGTCGGATATTTTTCTAAATATTTTTCCCAATGGTTTACCTCTACCAATCACTGATTCCTCATCGTTCGGGTAAATATTCTCATTTTTACTGATTGCTCTTCAGCGATTGTAACCTTGTTTCTGTAACTTGAATTAATCATCTCGAACGTTTTATCAAAATTTATTTAGAATTGATAAACATATATTATTTCTAGAAATAATAATATATAAATCCGCTCCGCTACTAATGTTTTAATATTTAGAATAATAATTTTTCCAAGTTGAATGGATTTGAATTGTAAAAAATTTCTAAAAAAAAAATATAAAATACAATTTAACAAAACAATATGTAGATGTTGTGAATCTGTGTGCAAATGTGTAGAAAAATGTAAATTGTGTTTATTAATAGAAAATTTTAACTCAAAAAATAAAAAACTTGTACATATGGTGGTATATTCTAAAAGACGTTTTAAAAAAAACGAATTATATGAAAAATTAATGTCGGTAAAAAATTTTTATCGTTGGAAAAAAAATAAGGATTCATTGATGGTTGCGATACATGATCAAAGAGATGTTAATGATCCTAATAAAAATACAGTAGATATTGATGACAAAATTCTCGACAAATCACATTTACATATCATTCACGATTGTAAAACTTTTAATAAAAAATGTTATTGTGTTAGATTTAATAGATTAAAAAGATTCAAATTTTCAATTAAAAATTTTAGCTTGAAATTAGATTTAGAAAAAAATGTAGATTGTTTATTTTATTATTTTAAAGAGCAAAATATTAGATTACAACAATTTTATATTGAAGGTGAATGTATAAATGTTGATAATATTAATCTACATACTTGTGGTAAAACAATACTAAATAGATTTGATAATCACTAAAACAATATGTTATTATAAAAAGTACAAAGTGAATGAATATTTTCTATAAAATATTATCAAGTAAAAATAAATTAATAAGTTTTTATCTTGATTTTCAATTGGTATTGATATATATATGGACTATTATAATGTATGTCGAATAATTTGTAGAATAATTGGATTTATTATTGGTATTTATCTTTATATATTTAAAAAAATTTTTATTATTGTTGAAATTTATTACTACATTTACTAATTATTAAATATGAGAATTAAAAATATTAAAAATAAACAAGTATATATATATAATGATAATAAAGAATTAATCGCTTACGGAGGAGTTACAAAAGCAAGTCCGATTTCAAATAATTTTTTTTCTAAATTTAATTATAATGGAATAAGATTTACGTATGCACAAACCGCAATATCGTATATGAAAGCGAAATGTTTTAACGATAATAAAAGTGCATTAAAAGTATTAAACTGTAAATGTCCCAAACAAGCTAAAGCCATTGGTAGAAATATAAAAAATTATAAATCAGAAATTTGGGATTTAAATAGGACAAATATTTTGTACGAGATTTTGTATGCAAAATTTTTACAAAATAAACAGTTAAATAATTGGTTATTAAAAACAAAAAACGCATACTTGGCACAGATTGCTATTGAGGATAAATTTAAAAATGTTATACGGAGTGATAAACTATGGGGAATCAGAATTGGACCAAGTCATAAAAAGTTTAATTCTCCTAATAAATGGAAAAAATACGGTAGAAATCTATTAGGAGAAACTATTATTAAAGTCAGATATAATATGGTTAACAAATAATTTTGTAAATCCTTGAATTGAAATTTCTTTGTTACGAAGAACTGTGATTGGAACAAACCATAAATCCATAGTGTCTACAAGTCTACAGCTTGATGAGTTTGTAATATAATCATAAAACGCTTGTCTTTTAGGCTGACTAATTTTTATTGTATTACTAATAAAAGAAATAAAATATTGTATTTTATATATCAGGAGCGGAGCGGACTTACTTGATGATATCCTCTTGATTAATATCAAATAAACTCAGTATAATGTTTCCCATTTCATTCAAGTCATCCAGGTAAGAAATGTGTACTATATTTTTAATGGGTGTATAATTTGTAATGTCTAGGTTTGAGTATATGATTGGATCAATTAATTTTATTTCAAATTTTTTTTTCAAGAATAATAATATATTTGAAGGTTTCAAGTTTCCGTGGAGTTGTTGTTTTTCGTGAAATTGATTGATTGAATTATATAAAAATAATGTTAAATAACAAATAATACTATAGCAATCAATTGGTATTGTTTCCAAGTTTAATCTACATCCAAACGTTATTTTCAAATCAATAAAAAAAGATTCTAGGTTGCAATCAGCCAAATCATAGTATAAATAAATGAATGTCTTGTCACAAAAAATATCTTTAAAACCAATCCATGATTTTATAGATTTCTCCTTTAGTTGCGCGTTAAAACTTTCAATTGAATTTAAAAAAAATTCTAAACAAATAAATATTTTTAAAATTTAGAACTTTTAAAATTTAAATACTTGCCATTATACTTTGTCATTTTAATAGCGAAATCTTTATTGTTTTGTTTTATATGGTAAACTTTTCCAAAACTTCCAGCGCCAATATACTTTTTAACTACAAAATTGTTCATTCTAATTTGATTTATTGCGATTACTATAAAATCTATTTGGATTATGAATTTTTTCCATCTGTTGAATTTCTTATTCGTATAGTTGCTTAATCGGGTTATCGACAAAGTATTTAGATACTATAGAAAGTAGCTTACAATTTAATAACACATTTATTATCTTATCATAACTACATTGAAAAAATTCTCTAGAAGTACTTGTTTTTAAGCGATATTTTTTTAATTGATTATGTACCTTTTTTTCTACCACCTCTGGTTCTCTGCAGTTGATACACTTGATAAAATTAAATTTTTCACTATCAAGTCTAAACTGATTTATTTGTCTTAGTCTATTTTTGGGAAATCTACTATATCCTATTTTATATATAGATTTTTCTTTTAATTGTTTGTTTGTTAATATATATATATATCCAAAATCATGGTTGTTATTTTTTTTCATGATTATGTAGTTTTAAATATTTATCCAAAAATATATAGAAATATTTCAGTTTATCAACTTTATATATCCGCTACGCTACTGAAAACAATTGCTAAAAATTTTGAAATTTTTCTTCTTATCTTACTTTATTGATATTAAAACTGATAAGAAGAGAAAAGCAGTATAAATAGGGGTGCATTTTGGCCGCCCGGGTTCTCTGAAGAAGAGATCTTCAGTCGTTCACTAGTTCTCTGAAGAAGAGATCTTCAGTCGTTCACTAGTTCTCTGAAGAAGAGATCTTCAGTCGTTCACTAGTTCTCTGAAGAAGAGATCTTCAGTCGTTCACTAGTTCTCTGAAGAAGAGATGTAAATATATATATATTTATATATTTTTTTCCTTTTTTTGCTTAAAGATCAAGTGACCTTGAAATTTTTGCTCACATTTTTAAAAATGAATATATAAAAACAATTATGATAGAAGAAAAATAAAGCAAGTTTATAAGGAAAATACATAATTATATATATTTATATAAAACAAATTTATGTAAAACTCAAAATGACCGTGAAATTCTTTATAGCTATAAAAGATTTGATTGAGAATATGTATACCATTTGGATGTAAAATTTCTATTTTAGGTAATAGTTTCAAATGATTTTTTATGATACAATTGTAAAGTATAATAATACATCCAAATATTCAAATATGAAATACAACCACAATTATTTATGAGAATCGACTAGTTATATAGAGCGATAAATCTGTTGTTTTAATAAATTTATATATACACATAGATTACAGTTGATAAAATAAAATACTTATAATAGTAAAACTAATTATAGATAGAGCCATTCTGAGAAAAATTGAGAAAAATCATCCAAGCAGCATTCGACTTCTAGTTTCGATGCAGTAAAAGAGATAATGTCCAGTTCACTTGGGAATGAAAATTGTAATTCTTCTTTTTTTACTTGATTAATTATTCGATTTCTATATTTTTCAACTCTATCTTCATTAATAACTTGACAACTACTAGTATTTCCACATTTGCATTGTAGTATAAAGTTTAAATCAATTGGTTCAGATAATCGTAAATCAAATAATATAGGACAATAAAATTCATCAATGTAAACTGAGACTAAGCATTTGCAAATCGAACGAGTTCGAAATCTATCATTCCAAGGAACGAACGATATTTGATATACAGTATTAGACACTTGTAGATTTAATATCCAATTTAGAGACAAACAATCATGAATATATTCCACTGAATATTTGTCATGATTGTTTGGAAATAAAAGTGTAAGAACTTTTTCATAATTAGTTTCTATTAGTTTTGTCGCGTTTTTTATCTAATCACCTCTCTCACTTTTACATAGATAATCTATATATTCAAATGTCATTTACATTTCATGACTCCATATTATAAACGTAAATACAAGCAATCTGCGCAACATAAAAATAAAATAAAAATAGTGGAAATTTTTAATAATTATTCGATTTGTTGTTTGATTACATTCGAAACATATTGAAAAAGTATTCATCATAGAAAATAATTCAGATAAGATTTACGTTTGCGAACATCATAAAATAATGATTCACACCAATGCTAAACATAATTGCACAAACAACAAGAGCAATTATGATGATGTTGAGATTGATCTTTTGTCTCTTGAACTCAACACTTTGCAGAGATTTAAAAGATTTTATTCTATCAAAACTAAACCTGTTCGAAACAAATCGCAATTCGTTGAAGTATATTTTAATTTTTCAAATTAATATTTTATAATTTTATTACATATTGTTTGTCATTATAACAGATTCTTAAGCGACACTTGAATTCCATTCCGATCAACGAAAATGAAGTAATATCACGCTTTATAGAAATAGTGAAATTTAATAAAAACAAATTTGATGGGAATAATGCAAAGCAAAGCGCTAATATTCTCATTACATCTTAATTTTAGAGTTAATATATGTATATTGACTGCAATAAATACAAATTGTCACAGTGTTTGTTTTATTTCTGTGACATTTTTATAACTTTTGATAATGATAAACACAGTAATATAAAATATATATCATAGTATGAATTAATCAATCGTAATAATAATAAATAAATGGCAAGTAAAATATAACTGAAAATAGTCGGTATCATAAATATACACAATAAATATATTATATTTCGAAATATCTGTTGATTATTCTCTAAATCCCAACGAATTTCAACTAAAAAAAATTTTTTATATACTATATAAAATCCTACGAATATACTAAATGAGCCAATTGTCGATACAATTGCATAGAAAATTAAATATAAGTAATAATTTTCCATTATATTACTAATATTCCGTGATAATAATATTAGCATACATTTTATATGCACTCTATAAACTAATCTCTTAGCGATAAACTCTCTTAACGATAATAATAATGAATATAAAAGATATAAATATGAATGGTGAGTCTATACACAATATAGAATGAATAAAAAAATATGAATTTTCCATGCAAAATGCTAAGAATATATTTTGTTGAAAAAAATGAAAATGAAGGAGAAGTATGGACTTTAGAAATATTAACCGATTTGAGTAAAATGCATTTTCTTGAAGAATTATTAAAAGCAATATATTGGATTGATGAAAATACAGACTTTCATGAATCCTTTCAATTATCGTATAATACAATAAACATAAGCTCCAAAGAATATTTTGATGGCTATTTAGAAGCCAAAAAAACTATTTATTCAAGTTGTGGTTACAAGGATTTGTATAAATTTTTATTTGTAAAAGACAATGAAGAATTGCCTATTCAAAAAATTATCAGATATTATTTTAAATTAAAATATTCAGATGAGGAACTTGATTGTAAGGAAATTAATATAGAAGACATTGAAAGATTGTTAAATGCTGATTCTGATGTATTCTATAAAAGATTTACTGATATTGATGTATCGATATAAACTTTTATATGAATAAAACATTTAAAATAATTTCTCAACTATAAATAGTAAAATTTTCGAATTACAATGGTCGTATAAATATTACTGGATATCTTTGTGAACTAGATGATTACATACAAATTGGAACAATCAATACATGTGTCACTTGAAATTACATTTTTACAAAAAACTATGTCCTCAAACATATATAATTATTAATCAAATTTACATATTATGTTAGTAAAAATACTATATGGCTTAGTATTTTTACTAACATAATATGTAAATTATTTCAATGTGTTCCCGCTCCGCTACTTTTTAATAATCTATAATTTATTGAATAATTCTTACATATTTCCAATATATTGAATATTTTTCTCAATACATAAACAAATTATTTCAATGTCATTCAATTTTATTGAGTTTGTTTGTTTTTAGTAGCGTAGCGGATATACCCGCTACGCTACCAATTTTAGTCTAATTTTTTCAAAAAATTTCAAGGTCGCTTGATTTTTAAGCAAAAAAAGGAAAAAAATATATAAATATATATATATTTACATCTCTTCTTCAGAGAACTAGTGAACGACTGAAGATCTCTTCTTCAGAGAACTAGTGAACGACTGAAGATCTCTTCTTCAGAGAACTAGTGAACGACTGAAGATCTCTTCTTCAGAGAACTAGTGAACGACTGAAGATCTCTTCTTCAGAGAACTAGTGAACGACTGAAGATCTCTTCTTCAGAGAACTAGTGAACGACTGAAGATCTCTTCTTCAGAGAACTAGTGAACGACTGAAGATCTCTTCTTCAGAGAACTAGTGAACGACTGAAGATCTCTTCTTCAGAGAACTAGTGAACGACTGAAGATCTCTTCTTCAGAGAACCCGGGCGGCCAAAATGCACCCCTATTTATACTACTTTTGTCTTCTTATCAGTTTAGAAGATCTAGAGTAAAGATAAGAAGTGAAAATTTTATTAGAGTTGGAAAAATGTTGCGACTAAAAAATTTGCAAATTAAATGAAAACCTATAAAAATATCTAATAATATTTATGAAACTTACAGTGATTTTGTATATTTACCGCTACATTTTGAATCAACCATAAAAATTAAAGTACTGAAACATTTTATTGATAATTTTTGCATACATTAAAGAGTATGAAAAATTATAAAGTATGGATTCAAGTTTAAAAGTAATTGCACTTAATAGTAAAAATTTTTCTAATAACCTCGAATGAATCAATCTTGTAAATCTATTCATTTTTATATTATTATATAAATTTAACGATTTGTCTGGTAGGACTTGAAAATTCTGTTGATACGATCAAATAGGAGCTGAGACAATCAGAACGATTAATCAATGACTCTATAATTTCTCGTTTAATCCAATCGGAAAAATAAAATCAATCCGTGATCTAAGGAACAGCATTACAAGGAATATTAGGTTGCAAAATATGATTAAGTCTTCATATAAAGTAGAATCTTGTTTCCTGTCTTAACAGTTTATTGTATTCACACAAGACTGAAAAAAATACTTTAATGTATGGAAACTATCAATGATACAGAGAATAGAATGCAATTACTTTAATAATTCATTCGATATAAAATATTTATTCAGAAAAATGATTTGGTAGAGATCTTTAGAGATTTTTATAGTCTTATAGTCATAAAATTTCAAAGTAATCGCTGATAATAATTATTGGGAACCCGCATTTCAAGCGCTTGTTTCAAGGGCTTTGTATTGGACTTTTCGACATAATATAAGACAGCATTCCAAGCAATTTCTTTCAAGGGTGCAATTTTCAACCAAACACAAAATAATTCATTAGTGCGATTGTTGTGATTAATATGAGTAACACCTCCAAAAATGTCATTTGACCAAAGGATGAGATGGAGGCCGAATGAAAATATACAGATCGAGGAATTACAGTCTCAAAGTGAGTCCATTGCATGCAATTGAGATCAAGTTTCCAAAAGTCATCAAAAATTACATTTCCATCGGTTCCTCCAACCAAATAGACTTGATTTTTAAGCTGAACGCAGTCATGAAATTTTCTATTCTCTGGATAAGCTTTTTTGGGATCTCCTATAGTTTGCACTTGATTCCATTTTTTTGTTTTGATATGAAAAACTGGAATTTGATTGATTGAGTAACAAGTAAAACTTGTTCCACCTCCAATCACATAAATGCAATCTTTATACAAGGCGATTTCATGCCTATATCTTCCTGCAGGAGCAGTATATCCTTCAGTCTTATTATAAAGAACTTGCCAGGTACAGTTTTCCAAATCAAATTTATGGACATCTATTGTATAATCAACACCGGTAGTTCCACCGACAACATAAAGGCAGTTATTTTGGTAATCGATAGTCAGTGCTTGTCCGTACTGTTCAATTGGCTGCTGATGTTTGTCCCCCTCGACTAGAACTTGCTTCCAGTTTAAAGTTTTCAGATTACAAACGTATAACTTATTACTACTGGTTTCTCCAAAGGGAATTCCAGTTCCCCCGTATACAAATAAAAAATTGCCAATTAGTTTAGCAGAATGCGAGGCTAATTCTTTTGGCGGATCTCCGCTTGTGCTCAATTTTTTCCATTCTTTTGTCGAATGAGAAAACTTCCACAGTATTTTAAATAATATATTTGGATTATAGCCCCCGAAGGAATACACGTCAGACTCAGTGCTTATGATTCGGTGACCACTTCTTGGTTTAGGCACTTTAATACTTTTAAATTGAACTTTTTCGAATTGAAATGGTTTGAATTTATATTTGCCGTCATCAGTCATATTTAATCACTACAAAACTCAAACTACAATACAATTGTAACAAAGAGTATTCTCTACTACAATCTTTATTATTTGACAATAATTTATCAATAAAGGTATTGGAAAAATCTCTAAAAATGAGAAAAAATCTCTATTACAATCAGAGATTTTTCCAATACCTTTATTCATAAATTATTGTCAAATATATAGTTTTGTCATCTTGTTTAGGCACTTTAATACTTTTAAATTGAACTTTTTCGAATTGAAATGGTTTGAATTTATATTTGCCGTCATCAGTCATATTTATTTTAGCCTTAAATCACTACAAAACTCAAACTACAATACAATTGTAACAAAGAGTATTCTCTACTACAATCTTTATTATTTGACAATAATTTATCAATAAAGGTATTGGAAAAATCTCTAAAAATGAGAAAAAATCAAGTATCAATAAAATCTCTATTATTCATAAATTATTGTCAAATATATAGTTTTGTCATCTTTACTATTAATTGGATAGAACTGAAAGATATATATATATTTATTAATAAGTATTACAGATATAACGGTTGGCAACAATTATCAATTATTAGAAGTTTTAGATAAGATATAATTTAACCGATAAAAAAAAGTAGAGAGAGAAGCAGAAGCAGAGGGAAATGCAAAGCAATTTATGAAGTACCTCAAAATGTACGACGAATCGAATCTGACCAACAAAGCTTTAAGCAAGAAATTAAACAAACGAATAAGGAGGGGATCAAAGAAGGTATTGAAGAAGGGATCAAACATGGGGTCAAACAATGTATGTCTCCAACAAAGCTTTAAGCAAGAAATTAAACAATCGATTAAGAAGGGGATCAAAGAAGGTATTGAAGAAGGGATCAAACATGGGGTCAAACAATGTATGTCTGAGGTTATGAGTGAAGTTGACAGAAGAATCGATGATAGAATCAATGACAAGTTTGAAGAATTGAAAAGGCATCTTGATAGGATTGAATTTGCGGAATTGTAACATATATCTAAGTATTTTTCATTAAAATAATTTTCATTAAGCAAATATTTAATATAAATTTCTAATTTAGCCTTTTAGAGACCGATGTTACCATTTGGGAACAATTTTTCCATATTGAAAAGTTACAAATTATAAATGATAAGATTATAACTTTACTGATAAAAATTGGTATAAAATAAATAGGAAATTTCATTTTTTTAAACTTAATTCAGCATGTCTGGTTATTGTAATTCTTGCAATAAATATGGTCATAAACGTGCATCAAGCACTAAATGTGATAATTATTTACCACCTCCTAAAGGGATTGATGGCTATAATTTTTTTGTAATGTAGATCAATAATTCAGTAGTATTAGAATAAATATTCAAATAATTGAGGGATTGATGGCTATAACTCGTTTTTATTAATTAATATTAGTTTATAACATTGCACTGATTCAATAAACAGATAGATGGCAGCAATTAGTTTTTTCTTCAATAAAATTTCGCAAAATATATATTTTTCAAGTTATACAAATAATGACTATCTTAGAAAACCGTCCTTAGATTTTCAATGCATATTCGTATTACTCTCTAGAATTATTCAAACTACATTGTACAATAAAAATAACTTGCAAGCCAGCTAATTTTTCTTCACACCATAGAAGATAAATTTTATATAAATCATCATAATAATTCAATTGCAGTTTCTCATTAATATCATTCTCTTCGAAATATTATTGTATTTTCCATTAGTCATAGAAAGCTGTCCTTATTAGGCTCGATAAGTTTTATGTACTCTCTAGAATTATTCAAAGTCAATTTAACAAATACTTCAATAGTATAAATTTATAAATTATATTTTTATGTTTATAGATGGCAGCAATTAGTTTTTACTTCAATAATACTATTATATATTCTAAAATATTTCTTGCAATTTTAAGGAAAAAAACTAGTGATATTTTATGCCTAGCTATTTATATAATATAGTACATATCGATAAACATATACTAAAATTCACTATATCTCTGTTGAACTTTTTTCAAATAAAAATAAAGATTTATACACCTAATATAAATGTTTATATTAATTTTTTGGTATATTTAGCTTAAAAATTTCAAGGCCATTTGAATTTTTATTTAATTAATTAATCAAGGATTACTTCAATCCGCTCCGCCACCAAGTTTATATACACAGTATTACTTATAATAAATTTATGCAATTATTAGATTTTACTCTTATTCTCTCTTAATTTTTCAAGGTCACTTGGAAAAAAATAAAAAAATTAAAAAAATATATATATTTACATCTCTTCTTCAGAGAACTAGTGAACGACTGAAGATCTCTTCTTCAGAGAACTAGTGAACGACTGAAGATCTCTTCTTCAGAGAACTAGTGAACGACTGAAGATCTCTTCTTCAGAGAACTAGTGAACGACTGAAGATCTCTTCTTCAGAGAACTAGTGAACGACTGAAGATCTCTTCTTCAGAGAACCCGGGCGGCCAAAATGCACCCCTATTTATACTGCTTTTCTCTTCTTATCAGTTTTAAAAATCTTTTTTAGAGATAAGAAGGAAAAATTTTTTGATAATTGTTACAATAAAATTCTATGTAAAAATTTCATTAGGAATAGTTTGGGAAAGTTGTTTAAAAGTTAAAATTTATTGGTGAGAGTGAATAAACATAACTAAAATGAACATTTTTCTGAGAAAGTTAAAAATTTGGTTTAATATTAAGAGAGAAGGAAATTATGAAGTATATAAAAGTTTACCAGAAAATATACCAATAAAATCATATATATTTCAAAAAAGTAAAGTAGAGAATCAAATAAATAATTATTATATACTATTAGAAAAAATTTTAAATTCCAGTATCCTTAGTAAAGAAAAAATATTAATTATAATTGACGATTCACCAGAATATGTAAATAATGAGTTTAATATAATTGATCAAATGATTGAAATATTAAAAGGATATTCGGCAAAATTATATTTAAAAATATTTGAAAAACTTAAGACATTTAATAATGAAATAGAATTTATTAAATATTTTTACGATATAGGATTACTTTATATTCCAATTACATATAGTATAAGTTTTTCAAAAAAACTTGGAATTGGAAAAAGAATATTATGTTTATAATAGAATAATCCAAGAGCTTATTGATTTGTTAAAAAATAAAGCTTCAAATAGTGTAATAATTACAAAAAGAGTTGACTCATTAATATGGAAATCTTTAAATCAAATATTCTATAAGTATTCAGTTGAAAGTAAAATAAAAATAATTAATGGTTTACAGCAAGATTTTACAAACGAATTGATAACAATTTATAATTGATATAAATAATCATAGGTACAAAATTTATAATATTTTAAAAAGTTTTTTGCCTTTTGCATATTTACACATCTTATTTTTATACAAGATAAACTATCTTTATGACAAAATAAAGTCATTGTGTTTAGAAAATCTTTGTTATCAACTTGAAAATCTTTAAGCTTATTATCTAATAAATAAAATATTTCCAAAGAATTTTTATTACTTGGAAAATAACAAATATATAAATAGAATGAAATTAAGTAAAATAACTCGATTGGATTATTAGCAAATAAAGTTTCATGAAGACATTTGTATGTCGATTTTGATTTTGAAATACATTCTAAAAAAAATGTTACAACCTGTTGGTTGGTGTTGTTAATTTCATCTTTATAAAGTAAATTAATACAATCTTGAAGTTGTTGACAATCTTGATTATTAATTCGAGTTTTTGAATGGTCAAAAAGGGTTAAATCAAATTGTTTAGTAGCATTGTATATGCAAATTGTAGAATCAAAATTATCATTATACTCTTCAATTATCTCAGTATTTGAATTTTGAGTATTTGAATCAATAGAATCGTCTTTATTAACATGATTTATACTTGTTGATTCATCATTATTTGCTGAGTCATCTGTAGACATATACTGTTCATCAATACAATTTGGTGCTAATACCACATCATTAGTAGTAGTATCATTATTTGATGATACCACATCTTTACTAGTCGTAGATATGTGATTATTTGCTGAGTCATCTGTAGACATATACTGTTCATCATTAGTAGTAGTATCATTATTTGATGATACCACATCTTTACTAGTCGTAGATATGTGATCATTTGCACTATTTGTTGTTTTAACTTCAATAGAACTTTTAGTTGAATTATATTGCTGGACAATAGAAAATATGCCATTTAATGTTTGCTCCTTTTTACTACTTTTTTTTCGTTTGTTTTTATTAGTTAACCTTATAGATGTTTTGTTGTGTTGAATATTATTTTTGATATAAAAATTTTGGATTGTAGCAGATGTATATTTAGGCTTCTTTATAGACGGCAAGTTAGATGAATTAATTTCTAAATAAAATTAGATTAATTCAAAAATAACCTATAAGGTATAAATGTTTTACCCGAATATTTATTGTTTAAAGTTTGTTTTTTTCGGAGAAAAATAATGGCTGTTTTAATGTCGATATTATTTGCAACAATTTGTTGATAGAGTTTTTCCAAAATATCTTTTTGAGATTTCTTGCGATTTGAGGAAAAAATATCTTCAATATGTGGTGTGTATTGAAAATCTGGAAATTCTTTTAAAAAATACCTTAAATAAAAATTATTTTTGAAAATCTTGAAAATACCTTTAAGTTTAGTACGTTTAGTACGTTTAGTATTGTTATTGAATTGATGATCTTTAATTAACTCATCTTTGGTAGAATTTAAACTGTTGATGGACTTTTCACTAATATTAGGAACTAAAAATAGAAGTAGCGGAAGCGGGTTAATAAATAGTAATATAAATTAAAAAAATACAGACCATGTGTATTTTTAGTCCTAATAACCATAAAGTAATTGGCAATAGCTTCTTCAGATGTTATAGTCACGATCACAGGACTTTCACAATTTAGAGTATGTGTTAGACATATTAAATAAATAAAATTTTTTCAGCAATTTTATAATAGAGTTGATGTAATTCTTTATAACTAAACTTGCAAACAATTTCTGTACATGCTTTACATTTAATAGCATAGTTATCTTCATTAATAATGACTGGGATTTGTTGGTATATAAAATATTTTTGAAAATCGGGATTGTTATGATAGGTAATAACAGGACGTTTAGTTTTAGTGTTTGATAAAGTCTGTGTAAAAGTTCCTAAATTAGGTAGAGAAAATTTTAGTAATAGCGGAAGCGTGTATAATAAAAAATTAAACTTACTTGAAAAAACAATTTTTTTATCGTCAATATTGTAGTCGTGAACATTTTTAAGGTGTTTACGAATTACAATTTGTTGAGCTTGATTGTTTCCTTTGAAATTAAATTCTATAGAAAAATCTTGACAAATTTTGCATTTAAAACCAAGAGTAAAAAATGTGGTGGTCGAAGTAGGTTCTTTAATATTTTTATTAAAAATAAACAATCGATGGATTAGAAAATGCTGAAAATAATCCACAATTAAATATTCAGTATTACAAACATCACATTTGACTCCCATTTTGTTAAACAAGTGAAGCTTAAAATGAGTCAAATAGGGTGTGAACATGCGAAGGTGTTTAGATAAAGCAATTAGGGCCTCTAAAGTAAAACTTTTATAGCAACCAATACAATTCAAGTGATAAAAATCTAGAGATCTAAACAAGGAAATTTGTTGCGTAGTAGGAAACAGGCAAAAACTGGTTTATACTTTGTTTCAATTGGTTACCATTTGAGCGGGTTTTCACTAACCAATAACAATAGTTATTTGTAAAATATTTCTAAAATTTTGTTTTAAATAATAAAGCAATTGTTTTACTTAGTTATACATAGTATTCAAATTAATTTTAAAATGAGTGATCATTCTACAAATAGTGAAGAACAATAGTTATTTGTAAAATATTTCTAAAATTTTGTTTTAAATAATAAAGCAATTGTTTTACTTAGTTATACATAGTATTCAAATTAATTTTAAAATGAGTGATCATTCTACAAATAGTGAAGAAACAGATAATAGTACAACAACTAGCGGTTCTTCTCCTGAAGCTTATAATGGTTCTGACAGTTCAATTGATCCGCCGCAAATGGACGTTAATAATCAAACAAATGGAAATGGAGAAAAGATAATGTTTCAATTAGCTTTTGACTGGGGTTCAAATAACAGTTCTATTGCCATCAAATACGATGAAGAAACAAAAATCTTTGCATTTCCAAGTCAATTTGTTATTGGTATGTATTAAGATTTTATTGTTATATCCGTTAATATCTATTACTAGTTAACATAATCGATATATAGATCAAAAAATATTTTTATCATTACAAAGCAGTTTCTTATCAAACAATAAACCAGAGTGTTTACTTACATGTAGTAAACAAGTGTATAACAAGTGTTGCCAGCAAAAAACATTGATCATAATTAAAGATATCATAATATCTCCTATAATTATAAATTATATTTTATTTAATTTAGATTATAGTAATTTACATAAAAAATCTTCTCAACCAGCACCGCCGAGACAAATTCGAACTCGCTATGCCAAAAATCGCACAAATATTATTGAACATGATCCTGAAGATATTCAGTTTAGCGATTTAAAGTGGTATTTTGGAGATAGTAATCTTTTAAAACCTCCAAACCATAAAGACTCTTCATTGTCAATATTGGATACAAAACTTGTTTTTGGATTAAGAAATTCTTAGTAATTAGTATTATACAGCTTTCTCTCTTTATATATTTATAATATATTTTACTAATTTTTTAGTGGACTTAGCCTGAGAAATTTGCAAGGCCTTCAATATCAAAACGTAAAATTCTATTATCAAGAATATACATCAGGTCCTAGTAGCTTAAATTCTAATAAAAAACAAAAGGTACTAAAATGGACTCAGTCGTCTTTGGAAGAATTATCGAAAAGAATCTTCCAAAACTATGACAATGAAATTGGAAATGGCAAAAATTTTAACGTTCAATGGAGTATAAATAAGGACATAAACTTTGGAGCAGCCGATTTGATTGGATATTTTTTTACTTGGATAATATATGCAGTTATAAATTATATCAAAAATAATTATACCACAAATTTTATTATTAAGGTAATATTTATAAATTTAATACTTAGAGATAATGTTGTCCATATTTTTAATAGGATATTGTAATGGGCATACCAAATGGATATGGAATTTGTAAAGGAGAGGATAACCCCCGGAGACCGTCAACAAACAAACAATCAAACAAATAAACAAATTAACAAACAAACAAACAAACTAACTAACTAACTAACTAACTAAATAACAAACCTGTGACTAGTCTCGAGGGACCTGAGATTGGAATTTTCTCGACCTTATATATAAGGTCGAGTAAAAGGTTCAGGGGAGGAGTTCTTTTTGTCTGAAAGTTAGGCGTGGAAGGCCAGAACAGGTTTTGATTGGGTTTTATGCTGATTGTTAAATATATTTGAGTGTCTCTGTAATGTGAAACAATAAAAACTTGAACTTTTTTTTACGAAACCCTTTGTTTTAATTATCAGTAAAGTTGTTAAACTGACTTGAGGAGCGCGTCGGAAGCGCACTCTCATCAAGAAAGAAGCCTCTCGAAGCAAGAGCGAGTGACGTGGTAAAGACCACTGGTGGAGCCCCCAAATCAAAAAATAGGTAAGCGGAGCAAGTCTCTTTTTTATATACAGCGCGCCAACCCTTACACGTGGTGGAGAAAGCGCCGGGTATTCATCTTTTATCGATGAATAACGATCTAATATTTAGTTAGAAGTTACAGCCTTTTAATATATTGTTTTGCAACATTTGCTTTCATCATGCCATTTAGTAGAACTAGAGCAGGAATTAAAGGCAAAGCTGATGCTCACTCTTACTCGTTACGAAATGCTAATCGTAGGCGCACACCTTATGAAGTAGCTTCTGACACAGAGGTGTCAGAAGAAGAAATACTTAAGCAAAGTAAGCCTATCTCGAGTATTATGAATTCAGATAAAGCATCAGAGCCAAAGAGCTCTTCATTTAAAGTGAGCCAAAACCCTGAGGCGTCATTAGAGCCCGACAACCGATCTAATTTACGTACTAATACATCAACCCTTTATGCCAGTAATGATATCAATGCTTCTCGGCAAAATAGCGCTATTTCGCGTACTATAATTGATAGAATAGATGAACAAAATGAGGGAGATAGCGATCATCTGGAGCTTAATAGAGATAGAGTTGTAATTATGCCATCACCTAACGAGGGTCAGGATTCAGAATCCGAAGACTATGACCTCGAGATTTTGCAACAACAAGTAATAGCAGCTGAGGAGGAGTACGCGCGTGCCGTGTCTGAAGCGACTGAAATCGCTAAACGAAAACAGATACGTAAACAAAACCTCTTAGCACGATTGAAAAAGCGAGCCGACGAGACGGCTCGACTTAAGTTCTATATTGAGCAAAACCAAAACCTAGACCTCCCCGAGGCTCAAATCGATCAAGAATTATCACCCGTAGCAGATAAGTCGAACCTTGATAGAGCTCAATCATACCGTGTGAGCGAAATTAGTAATTCCCAGTTCATTAATACCGATAGTAACCATAGGATATTATCGCCGAGATCACGTACACTTGGAGAACTATCTATTTCTGACTCAGGCAGCATACCTGGTATCAATGGCACGAGTGCCACTACCCAACCGAAAACAACTCCCAATAGTTCAGACTCAGACTTGATTCGGGCGACGCAAATAGTAGCGCTAGAGTTTGCTAAAAGCTTAGAAAAGCTAAAGGTAATCTCGCAACCAGCTATAGTTAGTAATCCAGCGATTGTCAAGCTACCAGTTCCTAAATTTTATGGCCGTACTGATCAGGCTATTGACTGGCTTTCAGACTTCAATGCTGTCGCGAATAATAACAGATGGGATAGCAAAACAAAAGCTTGTTCGATTCGTAGTGCTATGCACGGGTCTGCAAAGGATTGGTATGTAGGAACTTTTGGTGAACGAGCTATTACCTGGGAAGAGTTTGAGCTTCGATTTACGACTGATTTCATGCCTATTGATCACGAGCGTGATCTTATGCGCCAGCTTTATACAGCTCGAGTACAGGATAATGAAACTCCTATCGAGTTTGTGCACCGTATGACACGAATAGCGAAGCGAGCAAACCCAAATATGCACGAACTTGAGCTTTTAGACCACATATTGCAAGCGCTAGCGTTTCATTCCATCGGCCGAGATGTCATTGATAGTACGTCTCTCTCAAGCTTGAAGCAAAAACTAGCAAAGTTAGAAAGATGCGACGCAAAGTTCGTACAAAACCGTAAAACTTATGCTAGAGATAGAGAAACCCCGCGACAGTCTGTACCACAAAGCAAAGATCCTGCAAACAACCCTAACGCCACTCGGGCCAGCGTAGAAAAAACATATAATCAGGCACCCCTTCAGCTAACCTGCTTCAACTGTGACCAACGCGGCCATAGACTTAAAGACTGCCCACAACCCAAAGACAATGCACGAATTCAGGCAAATTGGGATCGTATCAAGCAGTTACGAGCTGAGCGTAGCGCTAACCCAACTCACCCCCAGCCTGGAAACCGAACTCTATCGAAAACATTTGCTGCGGCAAACGGTAGCCGAAGTATGAATCGAAATTCAGTAGCCGACACTGAGCTAAAAAAAGTGCCTGAGCCTAACGATCAGAGTTATCCTCTGAATAGTTGGGACAAATATCATTCTATGCGAGGCTTATGCCGCATTGCAGGCCAAATGCCGGAAAAACGCACTAGTCTTATGGGCAATCTAGATTTAGCAGATGTTCCGACCGTATCCGTTTTACTCAATGGTTATAAAGTACAGGCGCTTTTGGATAGTGGCGCATCTATTACAATAATGAGTCCAGCCCTTGCGCAGCGAGTATACAACCAACCACTTGAACATTGGTATAATGAAAAACTGTATGCCGCCGACGGCCGATTGATTAAGCCATCAGGTATTGTCCCCAGATGTCGAGTTATCTTTGGCAGTAAGGCCTTAGAGATGCATATTGCAGTAATGAGAGGCACCTATCCTCACCTAATCCTAGGATCCGACTTTTCACGATCCATGAATATTGTGATTGCCATGACTGGTCGAACTGTCGGATTTGCTGAAAAAATGCTGGCGGAAGAGACGCGCGAACTACTCGCATTTGATAAATTTTCCGTTCCATATAAACCCACCCGTGCTTTGCAATGCGAAACTGAACTTTTAGACGGCTCTGAGCCCGATCAAAACTCGGGACTCAAGCATAAAAATGTAGTTTCAACTCACAAAACTCCAAACGAGCGTGAGGATAGTGAAAAATATCTTAGCTGCCAAAACAAGCATTATTGTGATGAGCCTAACGCCGCTACCTGTTTAAGACCTACTGAACCATCGAATAGATTGCACAAATTTCGTAATGATATTTATCACGCAAGTAGTGGGAGCAGTTCAAGCACAGACAGCGATTGTGAAATCGTGTCTAAAGAACCAACAAATAACGCCCTAGTAGCATCGGTAAAGTGCGATGAGGTACTGCGCTCAAGGCTTGAGAGGGAGACAAACCCTTTATGGAAATGTTTTGATCCCGAACTCTTAACCGAGAAATCAGTTCCAAAAACAAGACTTAAAAACCAGATTACGATACACCCGTTCCAACATATGCTGGTCAAGTTACCCTTAGATATGGTTAGCGATTGCGAATACTATGTGCAGACTGCCAAAACTTATCAAAAGAAAGGCCTATTCATAGAGCCTGGCATTGTGAATGCAAAGCAAGGTATAATTAATGTGATTATGCGCAACACAAACATTGAACCTTTAATTGTCGCTCCGAACTCTAATGTTTGCAAATTAAGCATGCCAGATGTCGATATTCTTACGCCTCATTTTAATGTAGACAAGGTCAAACGCTTTAGCTATGCGAAGAAACTTAATGAACTGCACTTCCACCAAGCCGTAGAGTTAGTCGATAGCAACCGCCAAGTTGAAAGCCAGGCCACTATCAATACAGAAAGATGTAATGTTGAGATGTCCGACTTTGAGGACACCGATTATATGAGCAAATTAAATATCGGCTCGCAACTAAGCCATAGAGAACGCACAGTCTTAACCGACCTGTTGGCAAGCTTCCGAGACCGTTTCTACTTCGAAGGTGATGAACTCGGGAGAGTGACTACTTGGAAACACTCTATAGACACCGGCGGTGCGAAACCTGTAAGTCGAGCACCTTATCGAGTGTCATACTGGGAAATGCAAATTATTGAGAAGCAGGTACAAGAGCTTCTTGACAAGGGTATCATCGCACCGAGTGTATCCAGTTGGGCAGCGCCCGTAGTATTAGTTAATAAACGTGATGGCACAATTCGCTTTTGCATTGATTACCGCGCGCTTAACGCAGTGACCAAAGACGACTGCTATCCCATCCCGCGCTTAGATGATGGTTTAGCGATTCTAGGAGGTAGTGACTTGTTCTCGACTATGGATGCCGCATCCATGTATTGGCAAATTGAGGTCGAACCCGGGAGTAGGGAAAAAACTACTTTTGTATGCCATTTAGGTACCTTTTATTTTCTATATATGCCTTTTGGCCTAAAAGGTGCCCCCTCGAGTTGTGCTAGAGCTATGCAGAAGATATTTGCAAAAGAAAACCGCAAAATTTGCTTTGTATACCTAGACGATTGTATTTGCTTTTCACACGGGTTCAGTGAACATATACAGAGACTCAGAACACTATTTGAACGCATGCGAGAATATGATCTTAAGCTAAAACCCTCGAAATGTTTCTTCTGTATGAAAAGTGTAGCATATTTAGGACATCAGGTCTCAGCCGAGGGCATACTCCCAGACCCAGATAGAGTAGCAGCGATTCGAGACATACCAGTACCGAAGAAAGTAAGGGATATTAAGTCTTTCCTCGGGTTCGCTGGTTTTTACAGGCGATTTATAGCCAATTTTGCAAAGATAGCAAATCCTTTAACCCAGCTATTGCGCAAAAATGTTAAATTTGTTTGGACTCAAGCCCAACAAAGCGCTTTTGAACACTTAAAAAGTGCAGTCTTGACACCACCAATACTGGCTCATTACGACCACACTGCAGACCTGGAGCTCAGAACCGATGCCTGCGACGAAGGAATAGGGGGACATCTTGTACAGATTAAAAATAATGTTCCCCAGTTGCTCGCATGTGTTAGCCGTACGCTCAATCGGACTGAGCAGAACTATTCAATTACAGACAAGGAATGCCTAGCCATTGTCTGGTCCGTTTCAAAGTTCAGACCTTATCTATACGGACGCCCATTTCTAGTGAAGACTGATCACTGCGGTCTTTGCTTTCTGATGAAAGTCAAAGATCCGAACGGTAGGCTATGTCGCTGGTCTTTACAAATGCAAGCTTACGATTTCAGAATCGTTTATAATTCCGGCAAATCGCATGCAGACGCTGATTGCCTGTCCCGAAATCCCACTCAAGTAGCTAACATAATAGACGAAGATCTGCTGGAAGAAAATTTAGTGGTGCTTAGCATGAATAGCCTGCATAACAAAGTATCTGATGAGCGCACTCGTCAGACCAAACAAGCCCAGAGTTTCGAAGCCGATTCTATGACTGCTCAACTGCAAAGAGAAGATCCCCTTTGGACAAAATATATAAAAATCTTGGAGAATAATGATATAACCCCGCTAAGCGGCAAAAGCTGGCGAAGCCATACGTTCTGCATAACAGCTGCCTATACCGGCGCGAATGGTATATTAATAGTTATCGATTTTTACTGTGTATTCCTGAAAAACTTGTGAAGGATGTGCTGCTAGCATGCCATGAGGGGTCTACGGCAGCCCATTTAGGCCGTAATAAAACATATTACAAAATTCGAGAGAAATTTTATTGGCGTAATCTTTATAAAGATGTTGAGATACACGTAAAATCATGTGATAGCTGCCAGAGACGTAAAACGTCAACTCAGACAAAAAAAGGTCTAATGCAGCCCATTCCTGTACCAGAAGTGCCCTTCCGGTCAATCTCGATAGATCTAGTCGGGCCCTTACCAGCCACAAGCAGAGGCAACCGATACATAGTATCTATCAATGATCGTCTCACTAAATTTGCAATCGCAGCGGCGATCAGGGAGGCGAAAGACGCGAATATAATGCGAATCTTGAGAGATCAAGTGATCTTAATTTACGGTCCGCCAGCCGAGCTTCTATCAGATAGAGGCTCAAATCTTTGCAGCGAATATTGTAAAAATTTTATGAGCAGTTTGGGATTAAGCATATACGGACTACGAGCTATCATCCGGAAACCAATGGTCAAACTGAGAACTTTAACAAAGTATTAGGAACGCAGTTGGCAATTGTATGTAGAAACCGGAAAGAATGGGACGAATGGTTACCATTCGTGGTCTACGCTTACAATACTTCCCGAAATGAGTCCATAAAAACGAGTCCACACCAATTGCTGTTCGGGAAGAGTGCGCGCCTAGAGATTGAGGAACCGTTAGGACGAATAGAGTTAGGCCAAAATACTGAAACTCGCCACGAAATACTAGAAAAACTGCAAATATGCAGAAAATGGGCACAAGAAGCAATTGCGAAAAGCCAACAAAAGAACAAGTCTTTTATCGATCCCCATCGAATAGATACTATTTATAAACCCGGAGACCGCGTTATGCTCTCTAAAGCTCACATGAAAATAACTGCAGGCGGGAAGCTCAGGCCGCGTTACGATGGACCGTATATTATCTGCAGCCAAACGTCACCTGTCAATTATGAGATATGCAATGTCAGGGTGAGCCCAAGACTGACATTGTACATGTTAATAGATTGAGACCCTATTACAAGCGAGCAGCAGAAGTACAGAAACCGCTCGCTGAGCCTATTATAAATGCCGCCGCGACTGGCGAAGAATTAATAGCCGATCTTAACAAGCCGATTACAAGCCTAACTGATAATGAAAAACAACCGCCCACTGAATCTCGCGATTCAAACTCTGAATTAGAAAGAGAAATGGTTGGTGTTGAGGACAATCAAAGTCTCGATGAGTCCTTACTATCAAATAGGAGAGCGCGAGCTCGACGACCACCTCAACGATATGGAGAGTGGGTCTTCAGCGCTAATAATATTCATTTATAAATTAAGCTATATTTTATATTATAATTACTATAATGTTATAAATTGTATATTATGATTATTATATATTACAAATATTTTATAACTCATGTACATATATACTTATCTAGCTCTAGGTTTAAGTTTAGTTTCTTTAGTTTCATTATAACATTTTCATAAAAGTTTTTCTTTCAAATTTCAATCTTTTCGCAAAGTTTACGATTTATAACTAGTATCTATGAGCCACTAAGCCTTAGTTATAAAAAAGAGTTTGCCATAACGCAGCTCTAGCCTCCAAATATAAATATCGCAGGTTGTGATAAGCGAATTATCTGCTTGGAATAATTTTATTGTATGTAATTTTATGATCAACTAATACTTTTCGTATATAAATAAGTACAACGCTAGCATAGAATATTCTCTGTTCAATTCTAGATTTTTGTAAAGTAAGCTTCAGAATATAGCTGTGAGCTCAACTTAACAATCAGTGAAAATTCCGTTAAGGAATTATCTGTGTTATCCTTATAAGTAAAATATTGTTCGCCTCCGCGAACGTTAGTACAAATCGTTCGTTTGAGGTCTTGCAGAAGCATTATTGTGTCGAAAACCGCTGGCATAGTATAAGAATATAAACCGTATAGAATAGCAACTCACGAGTGAAGTAAAAAAAAACTTAATTTATAGGCAGACGGTCACCCTTACTAGCGATAATTTGAAGGGGAAGCTCAAGCTCAATTGCAAAAGTAGAAATCACTAAAGGATGAGAGTAGTACAAAGATGTACACTAGACCAAAGATTGAAACTCTGCGATAGACGGACGTACCTCCGGGGTCGAGTCCTGAGGCTAGCAGAGAAATGGCATCCTTTGAAGAGTAAAAAGCCGGGCAGGATGAGCCTAAGCTCTCTTCACAAATATTTTCTAGTTATTACGAAATAATGTCTGCGTAGTTTCCACTCTACGTATAGATAGTACTACGATATTTTGAAGTCCTCATGTAAACACAGAAGAGGGTGACCGTACTACGAAAATAGGACAAAAAGGGAAAATAACAGAACTTAGTCCAGGGGCTTTAACACAATAATGATTCAATAACTATGTAGTTATTCTTCAACTAAGTAAGACGCAAACCTTAAGTTTGCATTGCATTAAATGTTCTACTTTAGAGCAGTTCTCAGCTAATCATCAAAAGGTCCCAGTAAACAGAAAACGCTCATGGCACCCTCTTGAATGACATTTGGCTAGTGATCAACACCACGATGTCAACAAAGCAGCTTCTGCTAAATAAAACAACTCAAGAAATTAAGCGCTAATCCAATCAAAGGCGAAAAATGAAGAGGGAAAAGACACGAACAAGGCCGAGGACGACCTCCAGTGAAGAGGGGGGACGTGTAAAGGAGAGGATAACCCCCGGAGACCGTCAACAAACAAACAATCAAACAAATAAACAAATTAACAAACAAACAAACAAACTAACTAACTAACTAACTAACTAAATAACAAACCTGTGACTAGTCTCGAGGGACCTGAGATTGGAATTTTCTCGACCTTATATATAAGGTCGAGTAAAAGGTTCAGGGGAGGAGTTCTTTTTGTCTGAAAGTTAGGCGTGGAAGGCCAGAACAGGTTTTGATTGGGTTTTATGCTGATTGTTAAATATATTTGAGTGTCTCTGTAATGTGAAACAATAAAAACTTGAACTTTTTTTTACGAAACCCTTTGTTTTAATTATCAGTAAAGTTGTTAAACTGACTTGAGGAGCGCGTCGGAAGCGCACTCTCATCAAGAAAGAAGCCTCTCGAAGCAAGAGCGAGTGACGTGGTAAAGACCACTGGTGGAGCCCCCAAATCAAAAAATAGGTAAGCGGAGCAAGTCTCTTTTTTATATACAGCGCGCCAACCCTTACAAATTTACTATTCTAAATTGATAAAGAAAATCCTGAAATGTGCATTTATCGGAGTTTATAAATACGTTCAGCAAAATTTTAAAGAATTAAGCAATTTTCGGCAAAATTTTGAAGAAATACCTCAAATTCATCTCATCCGTGAATCCAATTTGGCTGCGTTATCTATATTAACAAGTTCTAATTTTCTAGATAAGACAAAGAGGTAAAATTTTGTGATTTTATTTTGATTTCAAGTTAATTATTATTTTATAATTTTAGTTCATATGCATTAAAAAGTCAACCCGCGCCATATTCTAACCAAATTAAAGACAAAACTCATACACTTATATTAGTAATTGATATTGGAGGGAGTTCAATTGACACAAGCGTTTTTATTTCCAATATGTTGACCAAAACCTTATTAGAGTTATTTAATGATTCATCTATTCAAGTTAATGGATATTCCTTTACGCATGCTATTAGTATTCTTATTAATCACTTTTGCGTAAATAATAATTTAGCTCCACCAAATTTGAGGTATTTTTTATATTTAGTTAAATTTATATTTATAACTAGATATTTTTCATATAGTTTGGATATACTGGAACAAATCAAAAATAGATGTACAAATACTTTTGATCCTGAAAAAAATGAGATTACAATGACTTCCATTATGATTCCCGAGCACAAAAATCTTAGTAGAGAGGAAGAAAAATCCAAAAATTTTAATGTTGAAGACGTTTTTAGCTCACAACTCGAAGAACTTAAAAAACTGTTGACAAATATAATATCCACTCAAATATGCGACGTTCAATTTTCGAGGTAAAGTGTTTAATTTTTATTACTCCTTATCAGAATCTCCATATTTTATATATGGAATGACAAATATAATATCCACTCAAATATGCGACATTCAATTTTCGAGGTAAAGTGTTTAATTTTTATTACTCCTTATCAGAATGACTCTAGGCTCTAAGTTAACTAACAGACTTATATAATAACTGTAATATCACTCATAATATGCTAATAATTGTAAATGATTTGTCAACAGTTTTTAGTAAGACGATATCTTTTTTAGAGAATTAGCCGATGGCGATAAAATCAAGGATATACTAGTCTTACTTACTGGAGGGGAAATTAATAATAAAGTTTGCAAATCTTTTTTAAAAGATTTGCTCTCACTTTACAAGACAAGAATTTCAACTTCCCCACAACAGGATATCGTTAACGGTGGGAGGAAATATCTAGAAATGATAGATGAAGATGATAGTGAAATAAATTTCAAGTTTCAAGATAATATTACATATTATATTGGCTTAATATTAATTACTGAGGATCGTGTTGGAATGGGCAATTTAATTATGCGTTGGTTTTTAAAGAATATTATTTACAAAGAAATTGATTATTTGTCTAAATTATCTCGGGAAGTTGAAGACTACTTTAAGAAAGACAGCAGAGAATCAGATATTAAGAAATTTAGATTCCAGCAGTCTTGGATAAGTTTTTCATATAAATATTTTCTCGAACAGTTATTTAAGAGTTATATTAATAAGATGGAACCGAATAGTTTATCTCCAGAGTATCGAGAATTATTTAATAACAGCGTCGAATGGCAATTAGCAGATGGAAAAAATTCCGCCGAATCTACTTTTCATTTAATGCTTAAGTTTATTTTGGAAAATAATCACGACTCATACCGAATTGATTTTATTAAACACATGATTAATCATTCATTTTGTGTTTTAGCAAAATCAAAGAGTTCGCTTCCCATTTTCAATTCAAGCATCCATAGTGATATAGAAAGCCTAAAAATTAAAATGGAAAATTTGAATAAAACCATAGAGAAAGTAAATAAAGAACCCCAAACTAATCATACTATGGGATGTTCTCTGGGATGCAATTGTAAAAATGCTAAACTAGAAATTTTACGAGCACAAAAAGCTATTTGCTTAAAAGAACTGGATTTTCTTTTGGCTAATAAATATGTACTTTCGGCTCCTCGTAATCGGAGTAAGTATTACTCATTCAATCATATCCGCTCCGCTACTTTTTAATATAATTTTCAAATTTTAGAGACGATTCCGCATAAATTGGTAGAGACTCCTAAAGGAATTTTTCAAGCTATTATTCTGGGTGAATTTGAAATCAATATTACTGACATTTACAACAAATTTCTGGAAATCTTAAGAAAGTATAAATTATATGCAACCGATTTAACAGAAAATGTCAATATTGATCAACTATTTAACGATTGGTGGTATACTCCCAAAGAAAATCTTTACTATAATGTTAAAATTTCAATCTATCCACCAAATTACAAAATTGAGGTATGTTTATTAAAATTTATAATATAGAATATTATTAATTATTTTTTATTTTAGTTACAAATTGATGTAGATGCACAAACATTTACTACAACTGTGGATTCAGAGTTGTCTGCTACTAAGCATATATTTTTTTCTGAAGCACATACAAAAACGTTACTTGAGAAATTTACAAATAGTTATTCTGAGGAGTTTAAGATTAAATTTAAATTTGATGATTTTATGAAAAACAATCAGCTTACGTTTCATGAAAATATACCGACATTCATTCCAACTATTGACTCTAGCTCGCTAAGACCATTTTATTAACAATGCAGAAAATTGGTTAATATTCAATATCGCACATAATTATACTCTATATAATTTTAATTTTACTTTTTTGATCGCACACAATTTTTTGCACATCTAAAAGAAATAATCTATTAATTATATTGCTTATTGTATTTTATTATTTTACTTAATGGCCCAATTATCTGCTTCTGGTTTTATTTGACGTTTTTTATTTAATTTTTTATTTATTCTTTTATAATTAAGTGTCCATTTTACTTTACGAGCTTTACGTTTATAATTTTTAACTTTTCCTCTATCAATATAACTCATCTAAATAGAATTAATTTAGTTAATATTCTTTTGAAAATTAATTACCACTTACCTCTCCATTATTATGTACAAAGCATTTTCCATGGCCAGGATAAATTATATGCTGACTATTTGAATAAGTTTTAATCCTATTAATAAAAATTTATAACATTAATGTTTTATTTGAATTTATTGATTTCATACATTTTTATCTAAAAATCTTCGTAATTCCGGAAAATTTATATATATATATTTTGGTTCAAATCCTAGTACATTTAATAGAAGCTTATATTTCATAAATATATACTCTGGTGGTATTATAACGATAATATCTCCTTGGAGATTATCGATAGTAGGAATGCGTTGAACTTGTTTTAAACCATTACAATTATGATAACTACACTTGTTGTAGTAATCCACAATTTTTGTGAATAAATCAGTCGGCTTCATTTTCCTATCAGCACAAGCCATTAAAATATCTACTGTATGATTATCTATTTTTTCTTCAATTTCATAATTTTTATGCCAATAATTTTCAAGCAAATTTGTTAAATCGAAATAGATCAATATTAGTATCAGTTTTTTCTACTAATTTTTTATTTGAAATACCCCTTTTTTGTAAAATCCAAACCAACGAGTACTTGATGATTTGCATTATCTTCAATAAATTGAGATGGCCAGTATTTTCTTGTTGTTTTATTTTCCACTCTATATATGTTTAATTTTTCTATAAATTCTTTCTCAGTTAAAGGCAAATCAAATTCTTTGAAATACTTTATGATATCATTATAACCAAATTCCAAAACATGATATAGAAATAATAGTTTAATAACTGAAGACTTTTCCATCGGTACTTGAAATTTAACTTTTAGTTGTAAAATATCAAATTGTTGTTCAGAAGGAAAACTTGTAATAATATTATTACGTTGAATCTTCAGACATTGATTGAATAAAGTATTTTCAGATATCGAAATCAAATTTTCACATATTTCGAAATTTAATTGGAAATTCAAGCTTCTATTAATTTTCCAATTATTTAAAATTTCTTTATATAGATATTTAAACTTTTCTACGAATAAGAGTGGAACTCCACAATTGTTCAAATAAAGTCCAAAGTCTAAAGGAATGTTATATAAGGAACATGAATAAATGATGGGCCATTGCAAATTCGATAACATTTTGGATATATAAATTCTATACAATAAAGCATTTCATTAAAACTAGTTTGATAAAAACTAGTATTATCATTTTATATAAGTTGCTAGGAAATTATTTTATATAAAAGTATATAAAAGTAAACAGTTCTACCAAATCGCGATGTACTATGAGTAATTAAATTATATAATAGTTTGGTAAAGATGATTATTAGATTATGTAAATACTATTGGGATTACTTTCAACGAGTTGCAGAAATTGATGGCAATGTTTATGCAGTAATAAATAAATTTGGAAAATATTATGCTATTAAAATATTACCTATTAATGGTAACTATATATTATTTTTATTAACCTTTATTCATTATTTATTTAAATTGACATCGCAGCTAAAAAACATTTTACTAAAGGATATGAAATTGCTGGTAAATTAAAAAGTCGATATAAAATTGATTACTACAATGTTTGGATTGAAGATGAAATAATTTTTATTCAAATGCAACTTTATACGGCAAATCTTAATACAATATTGTCAGATATTAATAATCAATTGAAAAATCTTCCAACAAATGAAATTCATTTTTTTATAATTAAAGAACTATTTATTGAATTAATTCAATGTATTAATCATTTACATTCATATAATCCACCAATAATACACAGAAGATTGAAACCGACTAATATCTTTATAAAAAATAGCAACGAATTTGATGGATACATAAAGTTGGGCTGCTTTGATAATGCAACCTTTCATAAAGTAGATGGACAAAATGACAGTAACAGAATAATAGATTTAAAATATTCTGCTCCAGAAATATTGAATGGAAACTTGTATGATACAAAATCTGATATTTATAGTCTTGGAATAATTGCCAAACAATTGTTTGATCCGTAAGTCATTCCTAAATCATAAAAAGATATTAACCCGCTTTCGCTACTATTTTTTAGGTTTAATAATTTAATAATTGAAAATTTAATCAAACAAATGGTTTCTCCTAATCCAAATATGAGGCCTACTTGTAATGTGATTTTAAACATAATTGAAAAATTAACAATTGCAAATTTAAATTGTCCTTCTAATGTAAAATATTTTAATACAATTTCACAGACAACTTTTCAAGAGAATTTTTGTAAAACTTTTTTATATAATAAATTAACTCAACTTTTTTGAAACAAATGAATATAAAAAGCTATTTTTGTACAAACTCTTCTTTACAACTTCTATATCATCTAAACTTGATTTATTAATTATCCAAGATTTTGAAAGCATTAGAATATCTAAACAACTGTAACGATTATAAGGATTAGATTGAGTGATATTCTCGTAAATATAACTAATTTGAGTTAGTTTTCCATTTAACAATTCGTCACTGAAACTTTCTAGAGGTCTAAAATTAATAAAAATGCATTAATTGTGTTGGTATAATATGTTTAGTTAAATAAAGCTTACTTTTTCAATTTTATATTGAATAATTTTTGCAAGATTATTCCAAGACTATAAATATCTGCTTTGGTGTTATAAGTAGAAGAATTTGCTACTTCTGGAGCCCAGTATAGTTTTGTTCCAATTTGTTTTAAATGTTGTTGTCCCTCATATTGATGTAATGTGGATAAGCCAAAATCTCCAAGCTTTAGAAAATTTCCATCCAATCCACTTGTTATTAATATATTTTTAGGCTTTAAATCGCGATGAATAATTGGAGGATCTTGTGAATGAAGAAAATTTACTGCTTCGACAATTTCCAAAAATAACATGCTGGCAACATAATATACAGTTCTAGAATTCTTTTTTAAATTCAATACTTCATATTCAATATTATTATCTAACATTATTCTTTCAAGGGTTTTATAACAATATTCCATTTGAATATGTAAAATATATTTAGTATTTGCATCAAATATTTTATGCATTTTTTGATTCTTATTTTTTAATTCATTATAGATTGCAGAAACTCGCTTATTTTTATTTTTTCCAAAGTAATTTTTCTCAATCCAAGCCAATTCCATTTTAACCACATATTTACTTTGCAATCTTTGTAACATTTTCACTTCGTTTAATGATATATTATCAACAGCACTAACTTTAACTGCAAAAGTGGATGAATTTCTATTAACTTTATAAACAATACCCCATGAACCAGAATTAATTAGTTTAACATCTGGAAACATTTTAAATATTCCAGTATTTTTACTATTATTCTTTTTTGAAAGCAAATGCTTCTCTTCAACAATGGTATATGGTTTATGAAATGGTTGTCCATTTGAAGCAAAACAAGTAAAAAAATTTTCAGTTTTAATCATTTGAGGTTGAAAGAAATTTGATTGGCGATATTTTCCCAAAATGTAAAAATTTCCATTCTCTGATAAAGCAATAGACGTGTCAGAATTTGAAGATGACGCTATTTTTTTAAAAAAAATATTTGGACAAGTCTGTTTTTCAATTATTACTCCTCCAATTTCTCCAAAGTAAATAAGTTTTTTATATTTACTGAGTAAAATACTATGATTAGAACCACAGCAAATTTTTTTAATTTTATCGTTTACAATTTGTATAGGAATATTCATTTGATCAAGATATTTAATTGCTAATTGTCTCTTTATATTGTTTCCCCATCCGTAAACTACTCCATCTTCGTCGAGGGCAAGTGAATGAGAACTACCACATGATATTGATTTAATATTTTTTAATCTATTAATTTTTACTGGTAAAAACTTTGTATTGACCGTATTGTCTCCAATTTGTCCAAAAGTATTTAATCCCCAACCATAAACAGTTCCATTAGATGTAAGTACAAGTGTATGAAATGAGCCACAACATATATTAGTTATAAAATTTTTGAATAAATTGTCTACCAGATTAGGTGTAAAATAATTAATTATTTTAATTATTCCAAGCTGACCATATGAATTTTCACCAAAAGAATATATATATCCATATTTTGATAAAGCAATCATATAGTTTTCTCCACAGGAAAAGTCAATTATTGATTTGTAACATAATTCTGGTACTTTAAATGGTTGACTATATATTAAATCTATAGGATATTTTTAATATAGTCTTTTTATATTCAATAAATCAATTTGACGTACCATATATATAAACCAAGTCTTGTTTTGTCACAAAAATTAAACTTTTACTTTGATTTCCATATATGTAATAAAGTTTAATTTGATATTTTTCAAATAAAGACTTTGGAAATCCATATAATTCAAACAAATTTACCATGATTATCGTTTTAAATTAATCACTTTTATAAGCATACCTTCCATCTGCCATCTTTTATAGAAAAATTTTTATCTAATCCAAACTTGTAAACAACATTACTCTATCAAATCCTTGACATTATATATCTAAAAATCTATATATACTAAAATTCACTATATTTTTATTTTTACACCTAATATAAATGTTTATACCAATTTATTGCATATTTAGCTTAAAAATTTCAAGGTCGTTTGAATTTTTGGCAAAAAAAGAAAAAAATATATAAATATATATATATATACATCTCTTCTTCAGAGAACCCGGGCGGCCAAAATGCACCCCTATTTATACTGCTTTTCTCTTCTTATCAGTTATAAAAATCTTGTTTAGAGATAAGAAAGAAAAATTTGAAATTTTTAGCAATTGTTTTCTTGGACTAGTTTTCACAAATATTCTATACTTTTTATATAAAAAGTATAGAATTATTGTTAGTTCCAATATTTTTTACTTTAATATGCCATGTAGTGTGATATTTTTTTCGAAATATTTAGTATAACGTAGTAGATAGCTTAGCTTGAGAGCAATTTTTCTAAATGAGATTTATTAGAAACCTATTTGAGATTAATATAAAATGTGATGCTTGAAAAACAACATCTGTCTCATGTTAACTTAAAAATATTTTGAAATTCTTATCCTTTCTTAACAAGAGTGTCAATTTTCCCTTGAAAAAGATTTTGCGCATTTTCTATAAAGTACAGTATTTTGGTACATTTATTAGTAGCGTAGCGGATACTATACAATAAAATACTTATACTCAATATACTCAATACTTATACTAAATACTCAATATTTCGATAATTTTCTCAAGTTTCAAATTATTCTTATTATTCAAATTTAAATTATTCAAATTATTATTTTATTGCTAAAAATTATAAAACGACTGAAGATAAATTTTTCTAATAAATATTTCTGAAATACATTTAGTAAAACTTAATTATATTTACAGATACTACAAATTTTAAGGAAAAAAATATTTACATCTCTTCTTCAGAGAACTAGTGAATTTTTATATAGTTCTGTAAGATTATTGTTTATTATTTCCAATGTATTTGTGAATATTATATTGAACATATATTTAAATGTTTAGCTGTTAATTTAGCATAAACACTTGTTTATTCAGCAAAATTTTAATATTTTTCTCCCAAACCTCAAGGTCATTTGAATTTTGTGGAAAAAAAGAAAAAAATATATAAATATATATATATTTACATCTCTTCTGAAGAGAACTAGTGAACGACTGAAGATCTGTTCTTCAGAAAACTAGTTCTTCACGACTGAAATCTGAAGACTGAATTCAGAGAACTAGGGAACCAAATGCAAAATATTTTTACTATTTTGCTTTTTTCTCAGTTTTAATATCAATAAAGTAAGATAAGAAGGAAAAATTTCAAAATTTTTAGCAATTGTCTAGTTTTCAGTAGCGTAGCGGATATATAAAGTATAGTATTCAGATAATTTTTAGTCAAATCTTTACCAATTTGAAAGAAAATATCCAAATAATTTGGGTGAGTTAAATAAGGGAAAAAAGTTGAAGATTAATTTTATTTTAAACCCACTCCGCTCCTTATGGATAGAATTAAAAGTATCTCATATAAATTATATAAACCAGAGTCGTACATTTCAATAGAAGAAGCAATAGATTACTTATACGACTTGATGGTTCATCTTTCCTCAATAAATAATAAACCGAAAAAAGGACAAAGTAAGATAACATTCAAGTGTGAATTTTGTAAACTTAATCATGAAATTAAATCCAACATAAACACCCAAGTTTTCAAATGCCATATTTCAAATACATTTATAGACATTGGAAAAATTCTAAATGAAGCTTATAATGAAAAAGTTTTAATTGAAAATCACGAAAAATACCTTAGCATAAATATATATTCGCGTTGTTTCATGTGCCAAGGATTTCATCCAATTTATGTTTCAAAAAATTTTATAAAGCAACAACCATTAAACGGATGCTCAAATAAATTTTGCTTTTTAATTTCAAATTTTATTTCAAAGTTTTCAAATAAAATTTCAGGAATATTATTTGTTAGACAAACAAATGGAGCCTATATACCAATTCAATTTGTAGATTATGAATTTAGAATTTCAATAGAAGAAAAAATCTATCAATATAAGATTAATAATTTTTTTAAACAAGTACATGTAAATCAAGTTAAACAATATTTTCATAGGGATTTGATTAAAAATAAAAAAATATTTTCGATTCAATTCATGTGCATTTACCCTATATAACAATATGTGAGAAGGAACTAAGAAAAGAACTGGAAAATAGAAATCAATGGGAGTCGTATGAAGAAAATTTTCATTACTTTCATATTCCGCCACCCATATTTTTTCAAATGATAACAATACAACCATATTTAAATTTTTTAAAATATTGTCAAGCAATACACAAAGAAAATTTAAACTTTTGGATCAAAGATAGTTTTAATGCACAATATATTGCTTCAAATTTAAATAATGAGGCAAATTTAAAATCTGAACTAAAATCAAACTGTCGAGTAAACATAAGCGAATATCAGTGGCTGAATATGTTTTGGAGTGCACAATTGAATAAAAAATTGTCCGCGTGTAATGCTGCAACCCAAAATAGTCTACCTTTGGATAAGCAATTGTCTGGCAAAACATCCTATTATCGATTATTTCTTCAAAAGCGATATTTGTATAATGGTCGTGCGACAATTTTGCCAGACTCTTCGCTGAGAGATAATGAGTGTCAAATTTCATTTGCATTTTGGGAAGCATTAGGTTTTCCAGACGCGCTTGTTTGTGAAAGACAACCAAATCTTAAGCCAGAAAGTCAATTTGAAGTATTTGTAAAAAAAATTGTTCCAGATTTAGGAGGTTTTATTTTATTTCTGGGACTAGGCATTTTAAATGGTTGTCATGCAGATTTTGACGGCGACCAGTTAAATTTTTCTGTTTTATATCAAAAACATTCGTTGGCCGAGTCCAGATTATTCTATAATTGTAGATATAATATGCGATCTGTAAATATGAAATCTAGATTACGAATTCAACCTTCTCAAGACGATTGTTTGGCAATGTGTTGGATACAACAAGACAAAGAGCTCTCCAAACTGTTTACAAATTATTGTTTTGAATTTACTAATGATCAAATTGCTGTAATTTCTAACGATTATATCTTGAAAATTTCCGAAACTGAAAAATATTTCAAATTGAATATCAACACCAAAAATACAATGTATAATATAATTAATGATATAACAAATGTACTGTATGAATCTACTAAAAATAATGATGCAAATTTAGTAGCATTTAATTTTACACAAAATCTTAGAAGGTTTGGTTTATATTGTATGCACATGAATTCATGTTCGTTTAACTTTTCCCTTATTCGATCGACAAAAACAAAGCAAGATAGAATGAGTCAACATTTTTTGGATAATTCAGGAGCTACAATGTTAATAAAGAGCGGATACAAGTTGGGCTTATTACATCTTGAACAATATTTTAATCGAATTGGAATCCAGCCAATACAATTTTTACAACATTATCAATGTCTTCCAAAAATTCCAATAGAATCTTCATTTATTGATGGCATTTCCATTTATGACTATATTCAATTAATGTATTCAACGATTACTGGTTGGATAACGGCAAGATTGGCAATTAATACTGATGGATATTTACAATTAAATTTAACCACTATGAGTCAAATGATTGTCAACTACAAGGGTAGCTTAACAAGTAGAAATATTTGCTATAGTAATAATAAAACCGAAATTTATAGAAACATTTTTGTTTCAAAAAATTCTCTTTTGAATATAATAAAAAAATCTCAAAAAAAATAATGTACTATTTAAGTACTTCAGGTGAAAAATCAAAAATTCAAGTCCTGAATGATTATTTTGAGACTGTTGCAGATTTTTTAAATTTTTATCTAAAGTCTAGCAGCGACATAATTGAGAAAGAAAAAAGACAAGTATATCTAACAGACCTAAAACAACCCAAAATTGAAAAATCTAGTACTGTAAAAATTTTTATAAGATTAAAAAATTATGATAAACCCGCTTCCGCTACTATTAATACATTTTTAAATTTTACCTGTGAAAAAGTTCAGACAATATTAGTTAGTTTTAAAAAAATTTTACCAATAAATAAATTCTGTAATTTGGATTGGGAAGATTTGATTAATTTGCTTGTGATTGTAATACTTCATCAACCAATAAACTTTATTAAATATTCAAAACAATGTCAAATTAAAGGTGTATTGAAACATTGTGATGACATTTTATATGACTCTAGTTATAGTAAATACTTTTATGGATTAATTGATCAAGAAGATTTTAACGACGAAAAGTATTCATTATGTGATATCAATATATTTCCTAGTAAAATTTCCAGTCAATTAATTAATCAAAAGCATGTTAATCAACTAAAAGTTTTGAAAAAAAATATTTTCAACATTAATAATGTAGATTTTACACCATATACGATTGATACATTAATACCAAAAAATGGACTAAATAAAATTAATGGTAGTCTTAGACTATCACATTGTATCAAAAATGTATTAAACTTTTACACATATACATATTATTTAGATGTCTGTCATAATAAAATTTTCAAGTTTGCAATATATTAAATTTTAAAAATATTTTATAAATAAACATTCAGGTAAAATTTAAATGGCTTTAGTAATACCAATTAAAAAATCTAAACAACCAAAGGATAGGAGAAATATTTCGTTTATCAAATATGCTTTATGTGATGGCTCAGGAATACGTAGTAAACTTGAAAATAAGAAAAACGGGTTTACAAATCAATATATCTCCAACCTTTGGAAGTTAGTTAATCAATATGCAATACATGAAGGTTTTAATCAAAAGCAATTGAAAGATTTGATTAATAAACAATTGGATTTAGATTTATCAAATAAAGATATAAGTGAATTATATGAAAAAATGGGAATTGATCAAGCTTATAAAAAATATATAAATTATAAAAATAAGCGAGAAAATTCAAAATCAAATACAAAATCAACAAAACGAAGTAGAAAAACAAAGACTACAAAATTAAAAAAAAATTTAAATCGATAAATATAGCAAAAAAAAAACCAAAACGATTTTCAAAAAAACGGGTCCATTGGACAGTAGAAAGTCAATAAAGAATCTAGACAAAGAAACATTTCAAGATGAATTAAGTGGAAACAATTCTTATGAAGATTTTCAATATAAAATTTATAAAATGGATGATAATTACTTGAATTATTTAAATAATCGCTACAAAACCGCTTACAGAGAAAAAAAAAATAAAGATTTTTATGGAATTACATTAAAACGTTTTGATAAAACAAAAGAGGAAGATTTGTCAAATACACTTAAACTAGATCCTATAATGTTGCGAAAAGTACAACATGACAAAATTATGGATATAATAAAAGAAAATGAGAGGCGGGCAAAAGAAAAAACTAGAAGAATTACACCGATATTTCTTGGAAAATAAATCCAAAAAATTTTAATTGTAAAAATAGGCTATACATGAAGGATATAATAAACAACAATCGAAATAAATTTATCAAATAAAGATATGCGTGAATTATATAAAAAATATATAAATTATAAAAATAAGCGAGAAAATTCAAAATCAAATACAAAATCAACAAAACGAACTAGAAAAACAAAGACTAGAAAAAAATCGAAAAATATAGCAAAAAAAACAAAACTATTTATAAAAAAAGAGGACAAAGTTTAAGACAATTTCGAGATGAAGATTTTCAATATAAATTATATAAATTGGATGATAAAAACTACAAAACGGCTTACAGAGAAAATAATAATAAAAATTTTTATGGAATTACATTAAATGATTACAATACCAGTAAAATTGAAGATTTGTCAAATACACTTAAATTAGATCCTATAATGTTGCGAAAAGTACAACATGATAAAATTATGGATATAATAACAGAAAATGAGAGGCGAGCAAAAAAGGCGAAAAATTACACCAATAATGAATGAAAAAATTTGTTCAACATTTAATTGTAAAAATATAAGTTTACAACTAATATTATATTCTGAAAATATATATTAGAATTTCAACATTATGTATTTTATAAATTAATTATATCAATATATTCAAGAAATAAATTGACAAAATTTTTTAGCAAAATTGGCTTAAATTTTGACATTATATTTGAAAATTAATTTATAACATTGTTCTAAATCATTTTATAACATAAATAAATTTATAAGTTGCTAAGCTAATTAATCCAGTAACCTCTTCCATAAGAGACATAAATTTCGCTAAAATTCTTTATAGGCTTAGTAGCTTTTGCAAATGGTATATCAAAATATAGTTTAGTTCTAGGATTTAAAATATTAACAAATTTTGCATTAATTTTGTATTCCCTATTTTCAGACTTTGAATCATTTATAAGTGAGGCCAATCCTCGTTCACAGGCTGAATCTATATATTTTTCATGAGATGATTTATGAATGACATATGGTGCAGTGTAATGTGATCCTATACCTTTAAGTGTACTTTGATTTCCCTCATATATTTCATACCTATCACGAATATCACTAAACTCTAAAATCTCTCCAAGATAAGGAACAATTAGATCATTTTTTTTAAATATGATTGCATCTTCCGGGGCATCTCTTACAAATGCATAGAGTCCGTTTCCAGGATCGGCAAATTGACAGTTTAGTCTACTTTTATCAACTTTTACTTTAAATATTTTTTCTGTATGCAACCAACAGGTCGGAAGATATTTACAAGTTTTATTTTGACAACGTCTATTTGTAATTTCTGATATCGCCGCACATTGTACACACTTTTGATTACACGTAAATAGTAAATTCTTGTTGTTTATTGGATTTAATATTTTAAATTTATAATTTTTAGAATCTGTTTTCCTTGAAAGTAAATATCTTGGATATAGATCGAAATAAAATTTTTGGATAAGATCTTTATTCATTTATATAATTATGAATAGTCCATTGGATAAACAACAGTTGGTTTATTCCTGGTTTTTTTATTTATTTAAAAATTTTAATAATTATCAGCAAGGATTACTAAAATTTCTTTGGAGACCAAATGAAAACTTTAATGAATTTCTCAAGATATTAGCCTCTGATGTTGTAAATCTTTGCGAAAATACTTTAGACATATTTAAAGATTTCACTGAAAATCATTATTTCAATTTTTTCTTATATTCTCTACATGTTTTTCACAAAAACAAATATGACGAACCAGGAACTAATTTGGGAATTTTAGATACTTTACATATATCAGAATGTATGATGCAAAGAAATTTGAATAAAAAACAAATTATAATTACTGATGATCAACAAATGTCTCATTATATTAAAATTATTCATCAAGAATCACAATTAATATCCGCATTAATGTGCTTTACGGATTTGGCTAGTATTGCAAACTTTCAGTACAACAAAACAATTTTAAATTACGTTGTTGATCTTCCAATTTTACAAGTCGCTCCAAGACTCGGATATTCAGGAATATTATTATGCTACGCTTACTGTATTACTCCAAAAACAAACATTATTCAGGCAATTTTTCCGGATAGCGGTCTTACTATCGAATTTTTAAAAAATCACTTTCCTGGATTAAATTCAATTAATCAATTTGGTGAAATATCAGATCCTTTAGAGCTGGAATATTTAAATAAACATCTGGACGAAATGAATTGCCTAAGTATATTTCACAATCCTTTTGGAGAATTATCTCTAAATGAAAATGACTTGTGGATCTTAACTAAATATTTTAATAGGAAAAACGATTTACAAAAAATTGACTTTATACTATTGCCTGGAAAACAGTCGAACGAAACAAGAATTATTGGACAAAACTTGTCAGAAAATAAAAAAATTTTCAATGCTTTTAGAAATAATTCATATTTAAATAAATTTCAAACAAAATTACTTTGCAAGCATAATTGTTGTTCTAAATTTAACGTTCGAAACAATAGTTTTAATATTTTATTTAGAAATCAATTTACAATGGGTCTTACTACAATAAATGTGTGGACTGAATATGAAAAATCTGTACAATATCAATTTGGTGAACTAGATTCTACCATGAAGAGAATAATTAAATATCAAGTTTTAAATAATCAACTACTAAAACCACACATTCAGACCACAAAAAAGGGCGCAATAAAGTTCATTGAAGACACGCATTATGTTTTTCGTTTTAATAGGTGCAGTTTAAGTCATCTAGATTCAAGCATAACAAAAAAAATTACATTTGAAGCTTTAAGGAGATTATTACCCAAAATATTAGATCAAATAATAGACAAAGAAGAAACATTAGACATTCAAGTTAGAAATAATGAAACTTACCAAAATTTGTTTTATGCTCTTGCCCCGGCAGAGGGAACTGGATATTCCTTTGAACTAATTTATTAGATAATTTTCATCTCTTTACCAAGAGTTTTAATTGTTCCTTCAATATTTAAATATTCTCCAAAATTTCTATAGACATGTTATCATTGTCATAATTTTCTTTTATAAATTCTTCCTTCTACCGTTTTTATTAGATTATTAATTAAATTTATATATTTAATGATAAATAAAAAATATGAATAACTTTTATTCTATTTTGAAGTCTAGTGAAACTCTAGAAGATTATATATACCGCGGAGCTACTGAAATTTATTTAAATCTAACCCTACAAAACTATCTAACTCTTGCTTTATTGATAGTAGTGTTTTTATTAATTCCTTTCAGCAATATCAAAAATATTATTTATAATCATTTATATATAGTTTATTTTTCAATTGTTTTTATTGTAGTTTTGTTCAATTCAAACTTTAAGACCAATCTAATTCAGGATAGTTGGAAATGCATATTATTTGAAAATCCAAATTCAGAGTTTTCTGTATTAAAATATTCAATTATTGTAAAAGCAATAGCATTGAAAATAATTTTCTACTGTTTTTTTAATAGTATAATTAAAAATTTATTAAATTTTTTTATTTTTATTTTATATTTGTCATTGTTATATATTGTAATTTTTTTAATCTTTTTTAAATATAATTTTAATATATAGTTGTCATCAACATGTATTTTTTCTGTGCCAACTAACAAAATAAACTTAATTTTAATATATAGTTGTCATCAACATGTATTTTTTCTGTATTTTATATTTGTCATTGTTATATATAATAATTTTAATATATAGTTGTCACCAACTAACAAAATAAACTTATTTTATATTTCTCATCGTTATATATAATAATTTTAATATATAGTTGTCATCAACATGTATTTTTTCTGTGCCAACTAACAAAATAAACTTATTTTACCAAAAATTTATTTCTATTCAAATTTAATAAAATTTCTCACTTCTTATCTCTAAGCAAGATATACTAACTGATAAGAAGAGAAAAGCTGTATAAATAGGGGTGCATTTTGGCCGCCCGGGTTCTCTGAAGAAGAGATCTTCAGTCGTTCACTAGTTCTCTGAAGAAGAGATCTTCAGTCGTTCACTAGTTCTCTGAAGAAGAGATCTTCAGTCGTTCACTAGTTCTCTGAAGAAGAGATCTTCAGTCGTTCACTAGTTCTCTGAAGAAGAGATGTAAATATATATATATTTATATATTTTTTTTCCTTTTTTTGCTTAAAAATCAAGTGACCTTGAAATTTTATGAAAAAATTTTAGTAGATTATTTGTTATATTTTTTAGATAAGAATGTCTTTTATCAAATGTTAAATATGTATAAACTTTGGATATATAAATTAACATTTAAAAGATGCTTTCTAGGTTTCTAATCGATATATAGAAAAAATGAATCTCATTTTACTAATAATATTTGTGCTTATTTCAAATGTTTATTGTTCATTATATATTCAAGATCCAAATGTGCAAGATTTGAATTCCATTATTTATGAATCAAATTTAAACAAATGGGATAAATTTGATTTAAGTTGGAAATTGACAAATTATCCTAAAATTATGGACGAAGCCGATAAACATTATATTATTTATGAATTTTCAAAAGCATTTAGATGTTGGAGTTTAATCTCTAAATTTAAATTTCACTATAATAATATTACTTTTACTGACATATCAATAAGTTTTCGAGATATTAATCATAAGGAATTTGCAAATGATTATAATTTTAGACCAGAGACTTTAGCTCATACATTTTTTCCGCCAAATGGAAATATTCATATAAATAATGATATTGCATGGTGTTTAAGTTTTGTAAAACAATTAAATGAAACTCATGGTTGTATAAATATTTTCTATACAATATTGCATGAAATTGGCCATGTAATTGGATTAACTCATTCAATTCAGAAAGAATCAATTATGTATCCATATTATCAATCAAAAAATTTATCTTCAGTTAATTTTCAGTTTAGTAATAATAGTTATGAGAAAATTGCTATTGATAATTTATATAACCCTCCTACAACAAAGACTAATAATACTACAATATCAAATTATACGTCAAACAAAAACAGAAATAAATATACAACAGATGCTGAAATAACTGCATCCACAACTACAATACCAGATTCTACTATAATGATCAATGAAGAAGCAAATACTACTACGAAAGCTCTATATGAAACTAATGAAAAACAAGACACTTATCCAAAGTTTCAAGTATGTCATGAAGAATTATATATTGACTTGTGTGAAAGCGAAAATAAATTTTCTCTAATATATAATCTTAGAAATAATTTGTTTCTATATAATAATGAATTCTTCTACATTTTTGATATTGCGAATGGAGTTAAAGACTTTAAAATTCGTCATAATAAATATTGGAATACAAAACTCGAGAATCTCAAGAGTATAATATCAATAAAAAATAGATTTTTTTCTGTTTATCCTGACGGAATTTATGAGATTAATTGCTATGAAAATATTCCATTTATAAAATTTTCAGAGTATAATATACTTCATAAAATTTCCGCAGCCTTCTATAATTCTACAAGTGACATGATTTATCTATTTTCTAAAGAAACACCCAAAAGTTATATTAGAATTAGAAATGCAAGTTCAAAACATCATAAAATTCAACAAAATAAACCTATAGATTTATTTAAAATAGATATTTACAATTATAGATTTGTATTTTCTACAAAAGATAGAATATATTTTCAAAATTTTGATTATACATATGATTATTTTGATATACAAACTAGGACTATTGTAAGAAATATTGAATTTAGAGATATATTTCTTATTGACGCATGTGAAATATATCCGCTAATGAAAAAAGGGATAAATTCATTTATAGATTCAAATATTTATGAATTGTAAAATTTTTATTATTTACTATAAATATTCCATTAAAATTAAAAGTTGCCTTAACCGAAACTTGTCTACATTCAATAGTTTTTGTATTACATGTAAACTGGATATTCATTTGTTTATCATAAGCTTGAGCCAAATGAGGACAAGAACAATTTATTGGATTAAATTGTAAATTAATAGTATTGCTTTTATTATAGTTAAAAAATTTTCTAAAAATCAGAGAGGAAATAGTTGTTATGTTATTAAAAGTCAGATCCAAGTGAAAATGTCTTTTTCCAAATGATATTAACGACGCATTACTAAAGGAGTTGGTAGTTATATTATTGTGAGATAATTTTATTAAAGTCTCTCCAGGTAACCCATCAGGAATGACAAAAGCATTATCTTCAATTCTATCAATGTTATTACCTTCAATGGTAATAGTATTAATTTCAGTAAATTTGCTAATAAATAAGCGACCAATGTAGGCAATTTTACAGTTTGAAAATGTAATATATTTTAAATTTTTATTCCAGTTTTCAGTAACTTCACTCGTCAACTTTTCAATATTTATATTTTGTAGGACTAGTAGTTCAAGTTGAGTAAACCCAGAAATAATAGAAGAAAGATTAGAAAATTCCTCAAGGATAAAGTTGTCGTCATTGGCAAATGTTAAACTATTTGTATAGTTGGAGGTATAGAATGCATCTTTTTCTATACGCTCTAAATGTTTATTTGAGTGAAAAGTAATATCCTTGAAATTGCATTTACTAAAGATGTTTGATTCCAATTTAGTTAGATTTGTATCAGATATTTTGAGAGACAAAAAATCTCCGCTGATATTAAGTCTTTTAAATTTTTCGTCCGTAATATTCTTACCACTACAAGTGATAATCTTCTCTTCTTTAAATTGTAAACAAATACAGGGATCATAGAGCTCCTTGCATAGTTTTGTAGGATGAAACGTTAAAAATGAACCATGATTAATAAAAAGTAATAGGAGACTAAATTTCACTGAATAATGCATTTTAGTAAAGTAATTTAAATACAATCCCTTTAAATACAAACTCTCACAAACACTTTAACAATATGAGTCTCAAATATATACTCGTTATTTTACTAATTTTCTCGTCTCTTTTAATATATTTATTTGCAATCAATATAAATTCAGAAAATATGTGTGATTCAAGATTAACAAACCACACTGTTAATATGGTTTATCTTCAACTAAAAGACCTTGGACTTGGATGCCAAAGCATTGAAAGGATTTATCAACTGCTGCCTCATATTTGTTTGAACTATATAACGATAAAGGATAATGATTTACACTTGACGATAAACGAACTACATGACTTGATCCTTGCATCTCATTTTAAACAGCTTGAAACTATTCGACAACTTTTAAAAGACTCATTTATACAATTAATTAATTGTATTAATTTAATATTTTTAATTATCAATTTGACTGTAATTTCTGTAAAAAAATGGAATATCAAATATTTGTTTGTTTTACTTTTGACTATTGGCCTACTCGTTGAATTATTGTTCAATTATACTTTCTCTTTAACTAACCTCGCAATTTGGATAATCAAAGTCGTTATCGAGTTTAAGGTTTACGCATCTTTAAAAAAACCAGGCAAGTAATATTACTTTTTATAAAACTATTTTTTAACTATTTTATTTTTTTAAGTTAAGAGAAAAAAACAAAAGCTTAAAAAACAAACTATTAGTGATCCACTACTTACCTCTGACGAAAATTAATGGAAACAAATCAGTATCAAGAAATTTTAAAGTAGGAAAATTCGTACAAGATTTTAACATTTTAAATAAAATTGGTTCAGGAGCTTTTGGAAATGTTTATCAATGTAAATCAAAATTTAACAATTCTCATCTGTATGCTATTAAAGTAATACCATTAAAAAATTTACGATATTATTCTGAAATTCAAATTTTGTTAACTTTGGATTCAAAATATATAATCAAACTAGAAGATTATTGGACTGAAGCAAACCCAAAATCTCAATTTATTTGGGAAATTTACATTCAGTTTGAATATTGTGAAAAACAATTATTATCAGTTATCAATTTTATTAAATTGAATATACATCAAATTAACAGTAGTAGCTATTATTATTTAATTCATAAAATTTTTCTGGATATTTTACGTGGTGTCAATTATTTACATAAAAATTCAATTATACATCGAGATCTTAAACCAGCAAACATTCTCTTGAAATATATAAATCAATTCAACTTTTTGGCAATCATTTGTGACTTTGGGCTTGCTACCTATCACACACGTTCTAATAGACATAGATTGGGCGTAGGAACTCCTGATTTTATGGCACCAGAAGTAAAAAAACGATCTGATCGACAAGTTGGAATGTATGATTTTAAATGCGACATTTATAGTCTTGGTTATATATTGAAATTGTTTATAAAAAGTAGAGAAAGGTATTTGAGAATTGAATTATCAACTTGAGCTATTACTAATTATATTCAACTCTAGAGATAATATATATTATTCACTGATGGACGTTGTTCAACTTATGATGAGCACAAAACCACAATCGAGACCACGATGTGAGAAACTTATTTATTTATTTAAACAAAATTTCAATTTTAATTTGAATAATTCTGATATTAATAAAATTGTAGAATTAATATTTAATAGTAAGTAAATATCTAACGTTACAGAGATTACGTCATTCAAGATTTACTACTGTATTGTTTAAATTTCTTGGTGTGTGTCTATGTCAATGATGATAGAATTACTTTAACAACCATTCATTGACATCGCACATCAAGAAATTACAACTTTGCTTTCAGCCAAGTTCCTACTCATTGGCTATATATTTATTTTGCGTCAACTAGGTTATAGGCATGCCTAAATCTTTAATATTTTAATCAATTTAATCCTACTTAAGCCATAGATACGATAACATTTATATTTCAATGTTCTAAGCAATATGATATGATAATAGATATTACAATTTTAATCGTATTTCAACTTTACATAGTAAACTACCCACACTATAGAAATATATTTCTTCAATATTTCTATAAACTCTTAGGTCATCACTATGTTGTATCTTGAAAGATTGGTTATTAAAATTTATATTATAATTTTCACTATCAATAAACATTGTAACAATATTTGCTTTTGCTATATTGTTCTTCTCAATTAATATCTTTTTCAAGTCGGACGTCCTAGTTTTATATAATATTGATTCTAAATCTAGTTGAACTGTTAAATTTAATAGTACATTTTTTTCGCTGTCCACAAACTCAATTTTATAATAATATTCAGAATAATCTTTTCTTCCATCGACGACAAAAAAAATAAATAGTTGACTTAATAAGCTCGAAAGTTTTTCCTTATCAAGTTTAAACGATTGAATATTGTCATCCAAATATGTTCCTTGCATAAATCTATATTGTTCAAAATATGATACTAATATATTTTTATTAAATTTTATTATATCATTTTCAGCTATCGAGTTACAGTTGAGCTTTTCTGCTTCAAATTTACTATTTATTGATTCAAGTTCTGATGTTAATAAATTATTTTCATCAGTTTTTTTCTCTAAACTTTTTTGCAAGTCTATAATACCTTGTTTATAGTATAATATATTACTTTCAATTTCCTGGCACTCGTTCATATTTTTTAAATATATTTATTATTCATCCCCTTTAAAAATCAAAATGACCTATGCCATAAATTTGGTAGTAAAAATCAATTTATCTAAAATCTATTTAAAAATATACATTCTATAATATAATAATCTCTTCAACAGAAATATAGTGAATTTTAGTATAAAATGTTTATATTAATAGCTAAATATATTTTTTTCTTTTTTCCCTTAAAAATCAAAATTTATATTAGCAGTAAAAATCAATTTATTTAAAATCTAATTTCTTCAACAGAAATATAGTGAATTTTAGTATAAAATGTTTATATCGATATGTTAATAGTTAGAAATAAAATACATAAGCTATCACAATTACTTTATGAGAATTGACAAGTTTTATACAGCGATAAATTATTAAAGTCGTCTTAGAAATATACTTTATTGCAAACATGATCAATTATATTTTTACAAACTATAGAAAATATGCCACCTAAATATATAGTAATATATTGCTTCTATTTCTAGTTTTTCAAATATAAATGTCTAAAATTTAGTTTTTCCCTCAAAAATTTTGCTACTTTTCCAGAATTATTTATTAATCTAAAATATTAATGTTTTCTAAAACTTTTGCTTCTTATCTATATTCGAGATTTTTCAAACTGATAAGAAGTAAAAAGAGTATAAATACAGGTGCATTTGGGCCGCCCGGGTTCTCTGAAGAAGAGATCTTCAGTCGTTCACTAGTTCTCTGAAGAAGAGATCTTCAGTCGTTCACTAGTTCTCTGAAGAAGAGATCTTCAGTCGTTCACTAGTTCTCTGAAGAAGAGATCTTCAGTCGTTCACTAGTTCTCTGAAGAAGAGATGTAAATATATATATATTTATATATTTTTTTCTTTTTTTCCTTAAAAATCAAAATAACCTTGAAATTTTCAAACTAAATAGTAGCGGAGCGGGTTCTTCAACAGAAATATAGTGAATTTTAGTATGTAGTCCGTATTTGAGCGAATATATGGATTATATATTTATCCTTTAATATATACCTTTAATAAAATGCATTATGCTACTATCCAGCAAATTTAAAAATTCAAATTGTTTTGCAGTATTTTCTTAGATTTATGCTTGTAAGGATATATTATATCAATTCCCTTTTATTTCGTATTTCAACCATACTTATACAATCTATGTTTATATATATCCCTGATATATTTAAATATTCATAATAATCATTATATTGTTCAACTACTAAATTGTTATTTATTGTTTGTATAAAATGCTCCTTCTGAGGCGATATAAGAATAGAATATTCAATGTAATCCTTTACATTGTATTCCAATAAATGCTTTTCTCCATAAAATATCACCAAATTATTATCTACCCTCTTAATATAATAAGTAGTTCCTTTTTTTGAAAGTTCAATAATCGAATCATTTTGCTTTATATTTGGACTGATTTTTACTTTAAATATATATATTTGTCCTAACTTATTATATGAATCTAAAGAGATGTAATTTATTTTTGGAACCTTGTCGTCAAATACAGTTTCAGAATTCAATATTAGTAATGGTATATTTATTGAATTTATTTTTTCTTGAATTGAACAATAATTTTTCATTTCATATTTTATATTTTCAATTCTATTTTCCAAATTATTATTTTCCGCTTCAAGATTTTTAATTTTATTATCTAATATATTATATTCAGATATAATTGATTCCAACTGCAAAAGCTGTTTATTACAATCATTATTTTCAATATTTGGAGCATCATTTATCTTCTTTTCTCCTTGAACCGCAAATACAAATACACTTATACAAATTGCTATTATGATAACAAATATTATTATAATATTCATTATTTTTTATGAGAGTGGATTTTTCACTATAACAAATTCACTATCAAATTCAGTTCCAAGTGTATTTATTTTCAAGTTTGGGTCAAGATATTTTTCCTTATAGAATATATTAAAATGCGTTCCCGGTATATCTATAACAGTAGAAATTTTTGATTTAAGGTCAGAAATTTCATTATTGTCAGCTACTTCTAATGTAAATAATTCTTTGGTAAACGTGTTGTATATTTTCAACTGCATTATTTTGTTATTTTTAAGTGGAAAGGAAAAGCAAAAAAGACTCAAAATAATTAAACATCTATATGTTATATATTGTAGGAATATAACTATAATGTGTCTTGGAATTAATGAAATTACAATCGATTATTTAGTAGCGTTTCTATATAAAAGAGTGTTATATAATAGAAATATAATACAAATTATTGCTTTGTAAACAATAGATAAAAATAATTAAATTTATCTGTATTCCACTTAAAATATATAGTTTAGATTAAAATGGAACAGTATGTAGTAAAAATATTCTCTTTATTAATAATGTGTTTTCAAATTTATGAGATTACAATCGATTATTTAAAATTTAACTACAATTATAAAGTAGACATTATTAGAGAAAATTTTTTTCGAATCCCAGTTATAACAATCTGTACTGAACACAATCAAATTTTATTCGACAATCGTGTTAATTCTACACTTAACATTTTGGCCCAAAAAAAGTTTGAAAACGCTTCTAGTTGTAAAGACTTCAAGTGTAAGCTTTATTATTATTATAAATATGTAAATGAATTTCGAAGTAACGTAAAAAATTATATTGATAATTTTCAAACGACAATTAATTTCCAAGACATATTCCTTTGTCAAGTTTATAATAAAAGTTGCCAGTATTTGACAAATATAAATCAATTCAATAACAATTATCCCTATGGTAAGTGTTTTACTTTATTTGAAAATACAAATTACAATTTTAATTTTCAAGAGAATATAAAGATAAGGCTTATAAAAAAAAATATTTTCAATATTATCGGAAATTTTAATAAGTATCTTAAATTTGAAAAGAATTTAAGTAAATATGTTTTAGAATATATTTAGGCTTGGGAAATTCTATAATTTTGAATCCAAAGTTTACAATAGACTTTCAAATAAATAATCCTAAAGAAAGTAAATATTTTTTAAAGTTTTCCAAAATAATTATCAAGAGACTAGGATTCCCCTATGAGGAAAAATGCAATAATCTTAAAAGTTATGATTACAATTTGTGTCTATTTGATTGTGAGATTAATAACCAATGTAAGAAAAAATGTTATCAAAATTGTGAATTAACAATTTTAAAATTATATATGCATATAGAAAGTTATTGGCATAAAGATTTATATTTTATCGATATAAATAGAAAGCCCTTTTATACATTTATTTATAAAGGAGTTCCAGAAACAAATATATTTACATATATAAAAAATATAGCTGGTATAATTTCTTTGTGGATAGGATTGAGTTTTATCGACTTCACAAATTTGATACACTTAATATTTAGGAATATTAGATTTAAAGCTAAAAATATTTTGCTAACAAGTTATAAATTTTCAATATATTTAATAGTATTTGTTCAACTTTCAATTTTACTAATTAACTATTTAAATTATTATATAAAAATTTGTGTGCAATTTACTCCAAACTATGATTTTCGTAGGAATATCAATTTAATTAATACTCCTGATTTGACAATTTGTCAAAAATATCATAATACAAATTTAAGTTGTCTTACAGAAGATAAATAGCACTTGTATTTACTATTTTTCAATATATAATTATTCTAAAAGTAATTTGAAATGTATAAAAGTCTATAAAAGTAATAATTATCATGACATATATGTAAAATATTTAGATTTTAAATTTGTGAGTTCTGTAGCATCAAGTATATATCTTCATAGTTCAACTGAAAATATAACAAATGTAGAGCAAATCAGACTAGAAAATGTACAACTCATTAGCATTAAATATAGGAAATATAAATTCAAACGACTCGCATTTCCATATCAATCATGGTGTTTATTAGGCAATACTGCAGAAATATGCATTAATACTTGTTTAAAAATACTTGAAAATACTACTATATGTGAAACAAATAATATTTCAAACATAGAATATTATTCAAAAGACTGTCGTTTAAATATCAATAAATTAATATATTGTCAAAATAAATGTCGAGCACCATGTGAAGAAGACATATTTGAAATTCATATACCCGATATATTAATAAATCCATTAAATAAAATTACAAGAGTTAGTCTAAATCCAAATGAATCAAAAACAAAATTATATTATTCAATCCCTAGTCAAAGTATTTATGATTTAATATTTTGTATTATTGGAATTTTTTGTCTATGGTGCAATCTATCACTTTGGAACATAATTAGCGATTTTTTTGAAAAATCACAAATTGAATTATGGCATATTTATTATAAAGTTAAGGTAATAAAATTTTCTTTTTTTAAAACTTTCTAACTATAATATTTTTTATATATAGAAACTGCTCATATTTCTGTTAATACTACATATAGTATATGAAACGTGGGCCTATTTACAATTCAATACTAGTATTAGAATTAAACTGATTGATATTTTTACGCAAAAAACCTATCCGCCCTCGTATACAATCTGTTATTTGGAATCAAAATACCTAAATTTCTATAATCAATCAGAACGATTAAAGATTTCTTCAAATATTTCAAGCTCTATTGAAATTTTCAGAAAAGTTGAGAAAACATTAGATAAAATTAATTGCAAAATTTATGTGTATTCTAATGATTCAAATTCTTTGAATTGTGACAAAATGTATCATAAATATAGAATTTACAATTTAAATGGACCAACCAATTGCGAAGTAAATATTTTAAATAAAGAGGTAAAATTTTCTTCGTCAAAGATTTTTAAATTTGAATTTGATTCAACAAACTTTTATAGTGGTTATTTTCAAATTCATTCATTAAATGATTTTTATTTCGGACTTGACTATAAAAGCAATTCACCATACTATTTTAGTACAGAATTAGAAACATTTACTTTGGAATTGTATTCTACTATTTTTGCAAAATGGCCATACGGTACTTGTATAACTTATAACTTGGAATCAAATACGCCATTCGATAGTTTAAATTATAAAAATTGTGTTAATTTATGTTTGAAATATTACTTTAAAAAATTTTATAAATGTACATTTTTAAAGGATGGTATCGTTTCAAATTTTAACAATCAAATAGATTTTGAAAAATTTTGTAATAAGAGTTTAAGTAGCATTAAACCAAATTGTGATAGATATTGTCCAAAAGATTGTATTCAAAACAATTTTCAGATTGTAAAGGATTCAATGTTACGTGAACCGCGAGTATTTGATGTTTATTTCAAGTTAAATAATACAATAATTATTTTCTGGGCAGATTATCAACCAATTATTGAATACCACTATATTCCTGATGTTGATTTTTATAATTATTTATCAAATATTGGCGGTTTATTTGGGTTATATTTTGGACTTTGTTTGTGTGATATCTTTACCTTTATTTGTAAGTTTCTAAAATCAAAATTTATAAATCTATGGTTAAAATTATATAAATAAATAACTATAAATAAAAAATGAGTGAAATTGTAAGCGTGAAAGTGTCACTTTCACACCCTAGAGATCTGAATAATGCAATTGTAAATTTTGATGTAAATTTGAATAATAATATTGACGATGAATTGGAAAAGATTTGGAAACAATATTCAAAATATAGTTATTTAGCTGAAAATTGTAATTCATTTGAATTTATAGCACAATTTTATCAACAGTATTATCCAGAATCTATGAGTGGAGAATACCAAGAAAAATGCTATAAAATAAATTCAGATTATACCACTATTTATAATATTTACTCTATTGCTAAGAAAAAATATCAAACACAATGAATATTTTATTTGTTCTTGAAACATTTATACCAAATGTAAATGGCATAGTAGATACAATGAATAATATATTAAATTTATTAATTGATAAACACAATATTGCAATTATTTGTCCAGATTTTGACCATTCATTACTTGGCAAAAAATTTCTAGACGCCGAAATTAGTGGTAGACTTACATTTATTAAAACTATTGGAGTTCCAATTTACTATATTTATCCAGAATTAAAATTTAACTTTTTTACAAATACAGTCTTGAATGGTATAGATCAGTTTGTTCCTGACATTATTCATTTAGTTTCACCAATTTTTCTAGGGGTGCAAATTTACTATTTTTTAAAATTTTCTAATCCCGACTTATTCTCTAAGATTGTTATTAGTATGGACACCGATTTTGAAAAGTACTTTAAAATTTATTTAGGCTTTTTCTCATTTATTTGCAAGCCAATTAGCTGTATTATAAAAAATATGCTAACTAATTGTAATTTGGTTCTAACAAATTCAAACTTTTATCAAAACTTTTTGGAATATAACTACAATGTCTCTAGCAATGTAATTCGACTATGGAAACGAGGAGTTGACAAAAATTTATTTAATCCAAATCAGAGAAATAGAAAAGTTTTTGACAAATATATAGAAAATTTTAACAATGAATCAGTTATATTTTTATATGTTGGTCGTATAGCTAAAGAGAAAAATCTTGAAATATTATTTCAAGCATATATAGAAAATTTACAAGTTAATGCGAATCACAATTCCTACTTGATTATCGTTGGAAATGGGCCTGAATATACATATTTTAAACAAAAATACAACAACAAATTCATAATTTTTACAGGATACTTGTTTGACATTGAATTGGCACAGGTTTATGCTTCGAGCGATGTATTTGTCTTTCCCTCCCAGTCTGAAACATTTGGACAAGTAGTTTTACAAGCACTTGCCTCAGGACTTTTTGTTATATCCTATCCAATTGGGGGTTTTACTGAATTGTTAGTTGACAATTTCAATTGCAGATATCCTAAAGATAATAAAACTTGTAGTTTTACTAAATGCATTTCAGAAATATTATATGACATAAATTTGAGAAAATATTTAAAAACAAACGTATTAAAATATAATTTAAATTTATCTTGGAAAAGTATTGTAAAAGATTTAATTGACAATTACAATAAATTTATTAAAAAATAAATACATTTTCTATAGTTTACGTTTTTCTACTCGAAATTTTTACACCACTAAAAAACTATTAGAATTAAAAATATTATTGATTCTAAAACTGATAAGAACAGAAAAGCATTTTGGCCGCCCGGGTTCTCTGAAAAAGAGATTTTTTTTCTTTTTTTCCTTAAAAATCAAAATGACCTTGTAATTTTCAAACTAAATAGTAGTGGAGCGGATTTATTTCAATATTAATAGTTGTTCACTAGTTCTCTGAAGAAGAGTTTTTTTCCTTAAAAATCAAAATGACCTTGTAATTTTCAAACTAAATATATATTAATCTATATTACTGTTGTATATGTAACAGAAATATGGTGAAATTTTTAGCAGAAAATTAGTAGTATTTGTAAATATAATATATTAAAAAATGTTTTGCAAAAGATTTTAATTGATAATTAGAAATTCAATTTACATTTCAAATTAATTTATATTATAAATATCATTTAATGAAACAATTGTTTTGACACATTTTCTAATAAAGTTGATTATTAATCCACTTGGATGACTTATTACTTTAACAGTCGGAGTAGTATTAGTGCCTTCGAAATATTGTGTCAAAGGAAATGTCGATAAATCGTCTAAAATTTTAAATTGATAAATTAATTGTAAATCTTTTGCTGGCTCTTTTAATAATTTACCTACAACAATTTTTGCTTGATTTACAGTAGCATCCACAGGAATTTGTAGTGGTTGAATTTTTTGAGATGGAAGTTGGAAATTTATCAATGTAGTTGATGGAGTTGTTGACATTATGAAGACTTATTTTATAAAAGCTCGATTCCTATAGTTAATTGGTAAAAAAATACTAATTATTAAATGTTATATTACCAAATATATTAAATAAATTTCAATTTCTAAAATAAGTATACTATAATGTCAGAAAAGAGCAATTTATTAGATTTTAATTTTGCTCAGTATAACTATACGTATAATGGAGTTACAATAAATAATGGATATAAATTGTCGGATGAGGAGAAAATGCAATTTAACGAAATAATTGATCGTGTTAGAATTCTCTATCAAGCAATTAGGGATAACAAACTGCCTCAATTTGTTTCAGTTGTAAAAAGAGAAGATTCTTCAAACTTATACCTAATACAAATTGACGACAAAAATTGGCCTAGAGGTGGTCTGTATGAAAATTTTAGCAGATCATTATATTATTATTTTAAAGATAAATCTTTGGACGAATTAAATTTACTCGAAGCTAATTTTACTTATATTCTAAGGCAATATTTAGGAAATTCAAATAATTCTGTTGTTAGAATAAGAAAAGTTCATGAAATTAGATGCGATTAAAATTTATTCTATAATAAATAATTTTATAATGGTATAATTTTATCTTTGCTTTTTTCTTCAATAACAATATTTAATGCATTAATTTGAGTATTTTTTTGTAAAATATCCTCCTTTAAAGTTTCTATTTGAGTATTTTTTTGTAAAAGTTCAGCTGTTAAAGTATCTATTTGAGTAGTAATATCTGAGATTTTTCTATTTAGATTTTCAAGAAGAGTATTTTTCCCAATAATCTCTTCTTTGATATTCTCTAGTTGAGATGAACTACTTGATATTTTTCTTTCATTAATAGACGTTTCTTCTTTTAGTGATATTAATAATTTTTTATTTTGTGAAATTTCACTTTGAATTTTTTCAATTTCTATAGTTTTATTTGAGATATTTGTTTCAATTAAATCAAGTTGTAATGTTTTGTTATTTATTAAATTTTCAAGTTGAACTTTTTTATTTTCTATCTGATTATTTAAATTTTTCAAATGATTATTTTGTTCATTAATATTATTTAATATTTGTTCAAGCTTTAAATTTGTATCGACTTTTATATTATTTAGATTTTCAATTTCTAGTTTGTTATTTGAAATTTGTTTTTCAATGGTTTCGAGTTGTAATGTTTTACTTGAAATTTCCTTCGTTAAATTTTCAATGTCATTATTTATATTTTCTAATTGACTATTATTTTCAGATATAGAGTTTAATATTTCTTTAAGCCGTTCATTCGCATTAATCAAATCATTATTTACATTGTAAAGTTTAGTTTTGTTTTCAGATATCTCATTATTTAAATTTTCAATTTCTAGAGATTTATTTTCTATATCCTTATTTAAATTTTGGAGTTGTGAATCAAGATTTAATTTTAATTCAAGTTTACGTTCTATAAATTCATTAAGATTTTTAATTTCATCTTTTAAAATTTCTCGATTATTAGTAAAGTTTTTTTCTTCACTAAGCGACTCCATTCAATTTGACTTAACTTATTATTTAATTGTTTTATTGCATGTAAAACTAGTTGGGAAATTTTGGTTTTATCGTTAATTGATTTATTTTCTAAATTTTCAAATTGAACTTTTTTTAAATTTAATTGAAATTTCAATAATTGCTTTTCAAATTCTATATTTCTAAGACTTGAATATGCATTTTCATTATATTCACATAAATCTTCTCTACTATCAATTAATATATTTTCTTCCTCTTTTATTAAGTTGTATAAAAAATTTTCAAATGCGAAGGATTTATTTTCCAGGTTTATTATATCGATTGATTTGTGGATATTTATTATATGCTGAAAATATATAAAGAGTTGCTTTAAATTTGATCCATTTATATTAAATTGTTTTTTATAATTAAATTTTTCATTATAACTTGTTTCATATGTAATATGTATAAATTCTGTTAAATCATTGTCATTATTTGTAAATTTATTTAATACTTTTAATATGTGTATATATAAGTTTTTTAATTTTAATTTTTGATATTCATCAATCGCTATAATATCTTCACTTGAATTCTCAGATCTATTATTGTATAAAATTGTTAATTTCGTAATAATCATTTTTTAATAAATATTTATTTATATAAAATTTTTTTTATTTCAACTTATTCTCATTAATATTACTAAGAAAAATAGTTATAATATACTATTTTCTATTATTATTTATACTAGAATTTAAAGATCATTTTGATTTTTAACGAAAAAAGGAAAAAAAAATATAAATATATATATATATACATCTCTTCTTCAGAGAACTAGTGAACGACTGAAGATCTCTTCTTCAGAGAACTAGTGAACGACTGAAGATCTCTTCTTCAGAGAACTAGTGAACGACTGAAGATCTCTTCTTCAGAGAACTAGTGAACGACTGAAGATCTCTTCTTCAGAGAACCCGGGCGGCCCAAATGCACCTGTATTTATACTCTATTTCTTTCTTATCAGTTATAAAAATTTTGTTTAGAGATAAGAAGAAGAAAGATAACAAGTTTGAATTTTTAGTGAGTTTTAATTTTGAGTTTATATTAGAATTTCAAGTGAAATTATAATATTATTATAGAAAATGTTGTGTTTATTTGGTGTTTGCGAAACATTTTGCAAGGAAATATATGGATTATAAGAAAAATTGTCTTTAGTTATTGAACATTTATATTTCTATCTTAGTGAGCAATCGTGAAGTAGTTGGTTAAAATTTGGTGTAAATCTTATAAACTTTATAGAACATTTTTCGAGAAATTCACGATAGCGAACTAATATTTCATAAAAGGAGTTTGGATTTACAAAATGCAAACATAGTTTTACATGCAATTAGTTCGCTATCGTGAATTTCTCGAAGAAATTTTATTGAAGCAAAATTTGATTGCTGCCATCTATCTATTAAAAAAGTATCGATAAAAATGCTAATTACAAACATCAGTCTAGAACTATTGAATCTACATATAATATTGTCATCTATCATGAATATAGTATTTATTTTCAAAGGTATAAAAAAAATTCTATTAAATTTTACATTCAAAAAATAATATCGAAAAATGTTTTGAAACTTTAAAGTTATTGAACAAAAATACTAAAAATTTTAATTTTAAGGAAAAAATAAAAAAAAAATAATATAATAGTATGAAAAATATTAAATTAAATAGATTCTAAAATAAGATTAATATAATAAACATAAGCATGGTTTTAACACTTCCTACAGATTTAGATAAAGAAAATGCAGACAAATATGCAGAGGCAGGAAAATTGAGATACTTGGAAAAAATATTTCGAGATAAAATGCCACATGTATTTGGCGATACGATAATAGAAGAGGTAGAAATTGACACATCTAGTCAACTTTTAGATAATATTCCAAAAAACTTGGACCACCCATTTACAAAGCCAATAATTCATTTTACAAAAATAGGATGTGAACGATTAGCTTGCTATCCTTATGTTAGTGAAAGATTTCGAAGTAAATTAGGAAATTGTAATCCTGAGAACTCTGTTACAAAGTATTATTATAGCGGTAATAGTACTATATATGCTTGTCAACCCTCTTGTTACGAGGTAATTGCTCAGCCTACTGTTGATGAATCTGACGATGGTAAGGTAACAACAAAGCAAAGTACGAATGTTCCCAAGCCCACAATGAATGATTTGGTTTTCAGAAATGGGAAATGCATTCAAAATAATACAATATGGAATACATGGGGAAGAGATCCTACTGTGCGATCAGATGTACCAACAAAAGGAATAACTGATGTAAGGACTGGATTTGATTATGATGAGTCGACTGGCAAATATTTTTTTAATAAATATTATTGCCAAGATTTTGGAATTGATTATGACTCTTCTTCTAGAACATGTAAACGTCCGTGGTATCAAGAAGTAGTGGAAGATTACCTTATTGGATCAACGTTATATAGAACTTTTAAAAATTTTACACCAAAAATTTCAAGTACAATAGTGAATCTTTCTAAAGGAAATATTGTTGGAATTATAAACGACTGGGATCTAAAACAAGTAGACTGGGAAAAGCCATTAGTACCTCCACCGGATCATATTGCTACAAAAAATGCTTGGTTGCAATATAGAACAAAAGAATATTTTTCTGACTCTGTTACTCAGTTAATTAATTTTACACATGAGCCAGTAAAATTTCGAAAAGAAAATAGAGTAAACTTTAGAAAAATTTCTTATAGCGATAAATCTGAAAAATCAATCCCAAAATCGGAAAATGCCAATTCTGATACGGATAGATTCCTTGAAATTATTTTGAACTATATATTTGGAGGAAAAGTTTTAGAAAACTTGGCTTTAGGAATACTATTTGATTTGGGCGTGGATTTATCGACACAATTAATGAAGGATTTATTAAAAAAGGTACTAGTGAAAGCAATAAGAAATGGTTCTGTTAATTTAATTAGAAATCTAACCACGAAAATAGGCACAAAACTATCTTCAAATTTACTGAAATTTGTCATTACCAATTCAATCATTAAAATTTCATTAAATGTCGCTATTAGTACAATGGCAAAATTGGCAATTAAAATGTTACTCTTGACAGCAAAATTACTAAATATAGCTACAATAGCATTGGCAGTTATAGGAATAATTGGTATGGTGCTTGATCTAATAGATCCATTTGGATTTTCAAATGAATTTTCAGAAAAGATGCTCGAAGAAATACATTATGCTTATAATATGGCTTGGGGAGCTCATTTGGAAACAAATGATTATGAACAAGAATTTTATGGTAATGTATTAATCGAATTAATATTGCAGAGAAATAAGTCATTTTTAACTGAAGAAGAAATTCAAGAAGCAAACTATTTAGCCGCAAGTTTGTATATTGAATATTTATTAAAATTAGTTATAAATTCTAATGGCAACAAAATTAATTGGGAAGAAGACGAACAAATTCAAATTCCTGAAGTAGATAACGAAAAGTTTTGGTTTTCTGACTTTACTGATGGTATGTATATAAAATTTAATGAGATGATGCCTGACGACATATTTGAATATTATAATGGTCTTGAACTTATTTTGCATGACCCAATAACAAATTTAACAAATAACAATCATTTGAACAACTTTATCGCTCTTGCTGGAATTTCTGCAATTTTTGTTATAAAATTTGAATTAATTGGCTTGTGCATTGGAATTGCAATATTTTTTATATATAATTATGTATACCTAAATAATTGGATGATATTCGTAGATAATATTGCATTTAATTTAGAAATAAATAAAACAAACACAGAAAACAAAATAGAGAATATAAAAATGTTATTAAACATTAGTTAGTAATATAATAATTTATCAACCTTTTTTTCTACATCTACAATATAATCAGTGTGAACACTTATATATTTAAATAATTCATTAATATTTTCTTCATTAGAACATTTAAATTTTCCAATTTTTCTTTTCATTATCTCTAAACATTTTGTACTTTTATCATAGTTTGGTAATTGTAAAACAAAAGTTAAATTTTTTCACAATCACTTTCAAATCTTTGGTGTACATGTATAAATTCTTTCAATCTTTTATCATCGACAAATACTTGATTTATAAGAAAGTCTGTTACACTGTCAATATTTAATGATGAGGTTACATCATTTTTTATAAATTTTATTTTAAGATTGCGTTTAAGTATAGTCCATCTCAAATTTTGTAATTTCTTCGAAAGGTATTTAATTGTTATAGATTGGTTTTTATTTTGCTGAGATAATTTTTGGAGAATCAAATGAAAATTTGACTCTTGCTGTTTAAACTTTTGCTCCAGTTGTTTTATATTATTATTTAAACAGGAAGCACATGAGCATTCAATAGGCTGAGCCATTTTCCTCACCTAAAGATTATAAATAAAATAAATTTATATTTAAAAATTTAAACTTACTTGTTCTTCTATTGGATTCATTGCGTCTAAACAATGGATTACTTTCAAGAAATTTCTACCTCAGAAATTATTGAACAAATAGTAAAGCAAGAGAAAAGTTTGTTCAATATGATTGTCGATACAAAAAAATATCCTTGGATAGATAAAAATAATCCAACGACAATAGAAATTAAATATCCAGAATCAATATTGTTCGGACAGAGATTTATACTTTATCGACTTAGAAATTTACTTCCTTATATAAATGCTTTTCCAAAAGGAAAGTTTCCAAATATTATAAATTTATCTGATCCAAATCAATATTCCAATCTTTATCGCTTTTCTTTTAATGGACTAACTTGGGAGCCTATATATCTTCCTGATACAATAAATGAACTTGAAATCCTAACTAAACAAATCTATTCGATATCAAACTTTTCAAATCAACTTATAGCAAGTCCTATATTATATAATAAAAAGGGCTTTTTATCATTTTACAACTTTTTATCAATATTAATAACTTTTGTTTCTCTAGCATTATTTATATTAGTTTACTTTAGACCTATACGCGCAATTCGTCAAGAAGTTATAAACTTTAGGCCTAGATTATAGATAAAATGTCAAAAGAAAAAGTGTTATTTCGGAAAGAGAATACCTTACTTTGGAGGCCATTTGAGAAATTTGGTAAAAATGTTTCTCAAACAATGAAAAAAATGATATTTAACAATAAAATATTAAGTAAGCAAATTAATGATTTTAAAAATCAAGCAGATGAAAATAATTATACAAACCTTGTCATTATATTTGACATATTTAATCAAGTGGGTGATCCAGAAATGTCATTCTCAGAACTTTATGGAATGAAACATAAAGATTATACAAACATTTTAGAAATGTTAAATAGATTATTCAATTTAGATTCTAAATTTTTATCAAAATTTCACTATATTAGGATAATCTATAATCTGAAGCATTTGCCAAAATTTATTTTAAGAAAATGTAACGAGTGTTTGGAAAAGTTTAATTGTCTCAAATGTAAAACAAGAATATGTGAATGTGAGCCGAATGTTGATTGTAAACTTTGCAAAAATACTTTTCCAGCCAAGTCTATTATTTGTTTAAATAAGTTACTAATGTTTTGTCTAATGAAGGATTTTGACAATAGAGTGGAAAAGCATGTTATATACTATAAAGAAGAATTTCAATCAAATGAAGAATTTTCGCATAATACATACTTTCCCAACATTTCAAATATATTTCGTCAAATTAAAGTTGGTTAAACAGAATACATAGAAAACTTTGTAGAAAAAATTTTTTCTCAGATTTCTATACCTTGTGTAAACTATTTATTAATTCCAAACATCAACACAATTGAATTCAAGTTTAAACTACTACAATGTGATTATATTAAGACTATTAAAATAGAAATTTGTTCAACTCTTGATAGTAGTAATCTTGAAACAATTTTACTATCGGAAATGGAATCCCCTTGTTTACTAACAGAGAAATTTCAAAGTATAACTAATCACTTTACCAGTATTATTAAATATATCGAAATTTCCAACTTTGAAACGGAATCATTGGAAAAAATATCTATTCATCTTAACAGTATATATAAAAAATGTTGTGACTTTCTTTTGAGTATAAATCTATGTGTAGACATCTGTGAACCATATATCCTTAAATGTATAATTATAGACTGCATGTTTTTACAATCTATAATATACAAATCAAATTTAGGCGTTTCAGGAACTTTTGGACCAAGAGCAGCTTCACCTTTAATATATATATTAAAAAATATTCCAAAACTCTATGAATTATATTTGTTTAATTCATATGATATATTGTCAATTTTAACTCATATTAAGTCAAACTGGTTTATTGAAATTTATGACTTAAATCAAGTATTTGCCTATAAAAATGGAAACAAATTTAATTGTGTATTTGATTTACATTTACTTGAACTAGAACAGTTAAACTATGAATTTATTTATTCGAATATTTTGGACGAACACAACTTTAGTTCCAGCCTAAAACAAGTAAATAATATTAAATCTACTTGTTTGAGTAAGGATTTTATCGATCCAATATCAATGAATAATATAGAAGAAGATCCAGAAACTATATTTGGATTAGTTGTATCAAAAAAACTAAGAAATTATGGAATTGCCAATTTTCCCTATGAATATATTCGGGGTCTATTTTTACCAGAAAGTCAAACAGCAAGATTATTTTATAGTTCAAATAGTATAATGGAGCAATTGTTTAATATTACGAAGAACGATCTCTACGAATATGTTGTCGGACAAGTGTTACTTGAAAAATATTCTCATGATACTAAATCTACATATGCTAGACATTTACATTGGATTCCAATTTGTGTAGATAATCAAACTTTAATTACCGGAAAGAGTTTTTACAATGCTCTAAACCTTTTGGCTTTAACACTTGGCATTGTTTATGATATTGAATATTTTAATTATTTTAAAATTCATGACGATAAATCCATTTTTCGCCACAAAATATCAATGAAAGTTAATATTTATAACAACATTTCAACTTTTCAAGTATTGCATCTAATATTTCATATATATTGTCATATTCTTTATAATATTTTGAATAGATTGGAATATTTAAATCTAAAAAATGATTCATATTCTCTAAATAATATTATTTTTTTGATGAAAACTCTTGAACTACTATCATTTAAAAGATATTATAAATTGTTGGTAAATTCAAAATGGAACAAATTTATTAAACCAACAATGCAAACTATTTATAACCTATTAAATGGTTTTCCTATTAATAACGAAAATAAACAATTTACTCAACAACTACTCGGAAATATTCAAAATTCTTTAGTCAAACAAAAATGTAATTTTCATTATTTTAATGAAATTGCTGACTATGCGAAACAATTTAGAAACTCAATTTATAATGTAATATCTTTAGAAATATTTCAATCTTTTAATATTGCTTTAGGAAAATTTATTACAAATTGCCATCCATATTTACTATACAATCTTTCAAGAGTTTCCGAACCTATAGTTGCAGTGAAGACGATACAATTTCTTTCTGAGATTGATCAAAATGATTTATTTGAAAATTTTAAAAATTTCAAGTTGCATGATAATTTTGATTGTATTAATACATTTAACAAATTGTTATTTGTTTCATTTTTACTTTTGGATCCACCCGATGGATCAGCAAAAATGTACATTTCAATTTCTACTATTAGAAATTCTTGGAAACAAATATTTCATAAACGGCCATTCATTGAATCTAACAGTAAAAATAAAAAGAGAAAAACTTGATGTAAATCTTTTCTATATATATTAATTTAAACCTTTGACATACATTGTAAAAATATATATATTATATCAAAAATTAAATATTACTACTACAATTAGAAATAGTAAAATACTTTTACACCTAATAGTAGCGGAGCGGATTTGCATGATTTATACCAAATTTAGTTTGAAATTTTCAAGGATATTTTGATTGACCTAGTGATAGACTTTTACACCTAATATAAATGTTTATTAGAAATTTATAGAATGTAGTAGCGGAAATTTGCATGATTTATACCAAATTTATAGCATATTTAGTTTGAAATTTTCAAGGTTATTTTGATTTTTGAGGAAAAAATTAAAAAAAATATATAAATATATATATATTTACATCTCTTCTTCAGAGAACTAGTGAACGACTGAAGATCTCTTCTTCAGAGAACTAGTGAACGACTGAAGATCTCTTCTTCAGAGAACTAGTGAACGACTGAAGATCTCTTCTTCAGAGAACCCGGGCGGCCCAAATGCACCTGTATTTAAACTTGTTCTACTTCTTATCAGTTTTAAAAATCTCTAATAAAGATAAGAAGAGAAATTTATCAAATATTTAGAATTTAGAAAAAGTTTTAGAAAAACAAGAATCAGCGAAATTTATTAGGTTAACCCATGAAATGTTGTGTTTTCTTTTGCAGTAAATTAAAAAGGCATCATAAATCTCCTGCTTTGAAAACAAGGAAAATATTAGTAGCGGAGCGGATTCAAGTAAAATCTAATTGCTGCCATCTTATAATAGAAACATAATTTTACTGAAGAAAATATAATTGCAATAATAATATGTAGTAATATTACAATCATTTAGTAGCGTATAACTAAATCTATAACTAAATAAATTGGTTAAAATATTTCTAATTACAAACATTAAACCGCGAAATATTATTCAAGAAAAAATTGATTGCTGCCATCTATACAAGTCTAGCTCGAAAATAGTAGCGGAGCGGAAATATTATTCAAGAAAAAATTGATTGCTGCCATCTATCGCAGATATTATGAATAAATAAGAAAATACTTATTTCTCTAGAAAGAAATGGTCTGCAAGGCATCAAAGTTTGTAAAACACTCATTTAAGAGAACGTTTGTTTCGAAAATTATTTAGTATAAATGATGTGAAATATGAATATATATATTATGTTTAGATTATAAAAGATATACTATAGTCTATTCCAAGGATTTTCAGCTAAATATCTCAAAAATAGTAGCGGAGCGGAAATATTATTCAAGAAAAAATTGATTGCTGCCATCTATACAAGTCTAGCTCAAAAATAGTAGCGGAGCGGAAATATTATTCAAGAAAAAATTGATTGCTGCCATCTATCGCAGATATTATGAATAAATAAGAAAATACAAGTGTAGCTCAAAAATAGTAGCGGAGTGGAAATATTATTCAAGAAAAAATTGATTGCTGCCATCTATCGCAAATATTATGAATAAATAAGAAAATACAAGTGTAGCTCAAAAATAGTGTGCACAATGTAGAGTATAATAGTAGCGGAGCGGAAATATTATGAATATTAGTTAAGCTAAATAAATTGGATTTCACAAACCCGCTCCGCTACTGAAATTTTGAAGCTACATTGAATATTTTCAAATTTAGTAGCGGAGCGGATTCAAGAAAAATTCGATTGCTTTACAAGAAACTAATTTATTAACTAAAAATAATCAAAACTTTAACTCGTCATATGCCAACTATCTCGAATATTGTAACTTTCCAATCGTATTGCAGCTTCTTCATTTCCAGATTGTTTCAAACAAGCTATACGAACATTCCAAGATAATCATAAGTTTTTTACAAAAAATCAAAAAATTTCAATTATATTAATGAGGTTGAAAAAATATAAGACGTTTACAAAACAATAATTTCTATTATTATTAACTAACCATAGCACTCTCAACAATAGCTTTAAAGTTTGAATTAAACAAAGTATTGATTAATTTTTAGTCAATTTTATGTTTTCAATAAACCAAGGTATATCCTTTAACAATTTATTACAGCTAATGTACTTATTTTATTACGCTTAACAGTAAAAAAATATCGGTAGGTTAGTAACTAAGTTTAACTAAGTAACTACTTTAAAAAGGGGACGATTAAGACGAATCAGTGATCACATCCAAGCTTATCAGACATCAGTCAAAGAGTCTCATTCTTCAACTCTCGTCTACAATCGCGGCAATTTAAAAATAGTGATAAACAAATCTCAGTCGATGTGTCATTTTGTATGGGTTCGCCTCCAGGATTTATATGTATACAGCTATATATTATTAGATAACTTTAGTAGATTTTATAGGTTCGGTATTTATACTAAAGGATATATTGAATATTTTATTTGTTGAAACATATACAGTATATAGATATTTTTAAGTAGCGGATTCTGTAATTCAAATTTTACTTCAATAGTCTAGTTCTACATATGCCATAAAAGTGGTATAATGCAAAGTAGTGAATAAATAGCTAAACATTTATATTAGTAGCGGAGCGGAAATATTTCGATTTTTTTTTCGAGAATTTTGCCTCACACTACATGGCCGCTGTTTTGCCCGCTTAAGTAGCGGATTCTGTAATTTTAATAGATAGTAACATTCAAATTTTACTTCAATAGTCTAGTTCTACATATGCCATAAAAGTGGTATAATGCAAAGTAGTGAATAAATAGCTAAACATTTATATTAGTAGCGGAGCGGAAATATAAAAATACTACATGGCATATTGAAGTAAAAAATATTGGAACTAACCCGCTCCGCTACTACTTTTTATAGTAAAGTATAGAATTTTTGTGAAAACTAAAAATTTCAAATTTTTCCTTCTTATCTCTAAACAAGATTTTTATAAACGATAAGAAGAGAAAAGCAGTATAAATAGGGGTGCATTTTGGCCGCCCGGGTTCTCTGAAGAAGAGATCTTCAGTCGTTCACTAGTTCTCTGAAGAAGAGATCTTCAGTCGTTCACTAGTTCTCTGAAGAAGAGATCTTCAGTCGTTCACTAGTTCTCTGAAGAAGAGATCTTCAGTCGTTCACTAGTTCTCTGAAGAAGAGATGTAAATATATATATATTTATATATTTTTTGGTTTTTTTCCACAAAATTCAAATGACCTTGAGGTTTTGGAGAATAAATTGGAAATAAAACTTTAGAATAACTGAAAGTAATAGAAAGAAATATATATATGTTTATATATGTAAAGAAGAGATGTAAATAAATGAAAAATTTATATTTAATGTTTAATGGAAATATTTTATGGATTTTAAAATTACAAAGTATATAGTAGTAATAAATCCAATTATTGCAAAAATAATCATAAATAACCACCAATAAACACTAGAAAATACTTTTAGATTTTGTTTTTTGATAATCATTTGTGAATTTTCGCTGTCTGAAGAGTATAGTTTGTCTTGAAATATAGAAAGATTTAAGAATTGAATTGTATAGTTTTCAGGTAAAAATATTTTCATAAAATCTTTGGCAATTTGCCTTTTTGTAAATTTAAATAAATTTATATATTTGGGGGTATATTCATTTTCAAATTGTATATATATATTTGGGTGTTGTAAAGTTCCAATTTTTTTTTGAAATCCTGAAATGATTACAAAACTATAAGAACCATATTCAATTGGCTGTGGGTTATATTGAAAAATCAAGTTTTCAAAATATGGATATTTTAAAGTTAATTTGGAAATATTTTTCCAGTATAGATATAAATTTCTATTTGATTGAATGATAACTTCTCTAAATATGTTAATTTTCGATGTATATGCATCATAAATATTTGGATTTTCAGAAATACCAACATTAACAATTTGATTAAATTTCAAATGAAATGAAAAATTTATAAAGTTTTGAATCTTAAATTTAGAAAGATAGTTTTTTATCAAATCATCGTATTGAATAAATAATATTTTATCCACATTAATCCATGAATAATCATAAATGTGGAATTTATTTCTCAAGTATAAAAATCTATTATTAGATAAAATTTGAATCATGCAATAGTTGTCACTATATTTAAATGAATTGGAACAAGTTATAATTAAAACTTTAGATTTTGGATCTTTCCAAATCTCGGCAAGATTTTTTGGCAATATTCTCCCAAAATTATTAGAACTTAGTTTATAATAATAACCAGATTCAGTTATATTTAATTTTTTTTCTGATTGATTATGAAATCCGATGAGGTATTCTCTATTTTGATACTCTAGGTTTCCATTTGTTAAGGATATATATTTATAATTGAAATATATTTGATTGTTATGAGATATTTGATTGAAAATATTTTCAAGTTGTTTATGATTATCCGATTGTATACTAAATAAATGTAGTTTTGGTAATTTACTTTTGTCATCATTTTCAATTGAAGTAAAAATAAAGTAATTCAATTGTTTTGTTGGATTATTCAAATTTTCAATACCAATAACTTGAATTAGATTGTGTTTTATCTGATACAAGTATATTTTGTAATAATCGACTTGAAAAGTTTTCCAATAATCCCTATAAAGTTTAAAGTTTTTTAAATAATTGCTGATGGGATTGATAAATAAGTCACATGAAGAATTAATAAAAATTTCATCTTTATAGTTGTTGATGTTATTTCCTTTTAAAAAGTCTTTAACAAAGTTGATTCGTAAATCTTTTACTTGGTTGGAATAAGTGTTGTTACATTTATCGCATTTTAGACTAATTAATAAACTAGAAAAACTATCAATTAGATCCGAAATATTTGGCAAGAGTGAAGTTTTTTCCCAGTATTTAGTTTGGCTAACTAAAGAATATAAAGCAATTACTATTGGATTTTTTGCAAGTTTGGAGTTTGACGTTTCTGAGCTATAGATTAAATTATATACAGATTTTTGTAATGTTTGAATATTTTCATTTTTAATTAAAGCATAAATTTCTGAACATTTATCATCCAGCTTTTTATATAAGTCTGAATATATTGCAAATAAAACTTTTAATGAAAATAGTCTAATATTCTCAATCGATAAAGTTGAAAAATTTTCAAAATATTCAATAATATTTACTAGAGTTTTGGAGGAAATATTTGGAAAGTTTTTTACAGCTTCTAGATATTTAAGAGAAACTTGTTCAATCATATTCCAATAATATGCTTATTTATTATAAATTCCGTAGCGAAAATTTTGAGAGAAAATATTTTTTCCCAGACAAATTGGATAATAAGATTAGAGTTGAAATATTGAAAAGAGAAATTAGTAAAAATTTTAAATTAAAATTTACTAAGTTGGAAATTTATAAAACAAATCATCTTAATAAATTTATAAAACAATCAAATTTTGACTTTATAAATAAATTTGAAACAGTGACAATTATTAGGTTACCAAAATATTTGTCTAGTAAAAATAAATATAAATTATTTAATGAATTCTCAAAAGTATACTGAATTGAAAAAAAGACATATTATTGAAGATGTCCTCTATAAATTTAAAGGAATTCAAGGAAATATAGACACTGATATTAAAAATTATTCTCGAATTTTCAACTGTAACAATTTTGCAAAGTATATTGATGGAATTCCTATAACATATTCAATTTTGAATTCAAATTTACAATATAACATTTTGAATTTAAAAGATATGGATGTAACAACTTATTCAGACTTAAATCATTGGTTTTGGAAATTTATAATTAATTCTAATGTAATCCCTATGCTAAGAAATAGAGATTGTAACCTGAATAGCCTAATTTCGCCACAAGAAGATATTTTTAATGAAATTATAAATCGTGACTTTGTAAAAAATTCAGTAAATCTTCCCTACATTGCCATAAATCAGTCGACAGGGCAATTTGTCTTTTTTAAAAATGACTATGCCATGTTACCTAAAAGTGATTTTCTAAATATTGAATATGATAAAAGTGCATATACAATTTCTGAATATAAAGAATATATTTTGTATGATACTAAATTAGTTTTACAAGATGATCAACAATGTAGAAACTTATTTGAACAATTGAGAGAATTTGACATTTTTAGGGGAGATTTTTTGCCAGATTCGAAATATTTAGCTTTTGAAATAAATGAGAATACCACAAATGAATCAGATACCTACAAGCCTACAAAAGTTCGATTATATTTTGACGATTATTTTCCATTATCTGAGCAGATTGGAAAGACCTATTTTGAAAAGTATTTGCATGTCGGCGAAAATGAAAGCTTTAATTTTGGAAAACAACTAAAAATAATATTTGAATGTCCTAAAGATGGCTCAAATATGTTTATAAATAAAATATTTGAAATTATCCGAGAATATATTAATAGTCAAATTGATTCACAAATATTTCGAGAAGATGAATATACAATAGATATTTTAGGTAAAGCGCTAAAATCAAATTCATTTATTGAACCATTTACAATTGAGAAAAAATCTTGTTCTCTAACAGATATAAAAAATTTAAAAAATATTTTCAATTGTGATTTAAAAGATAAAAATTATCAATTTCCAATTTATAAGGATGTGAATAATAATTATTTAGCTTCAAATAATGTGTTTGGAATATTTTTTGACTGCTATAATAATTATTTTGCGATGGATTTTTCTAGAGAGAAAAAATCACTGATTATTGCAATTGAAATGGAGGAAACTGAAGGCAAATTACTTTGTTTTGCAATCAATTGGAATATTGACTGTAGAAACATATCTCTTTTAAAATTTAATGATAACGATATTTTCTGGACCCCATTGACTTGGCATGTAGATTCATTATCAAATATACTTATTCCTGAAGGTATTCGAAATGCCACAATAATCTATAATAAAAATAAACAAAATTTTTCGAATGATGTAATACTTGAAAATTTTTCTATCGGTAAAGTGGTTAGTAAAAATGTAAATCTACAAATTCTCGACGATTTAGAAAAGGCTCGTCTTGGGTTATTGAATCCACAAGTTAGTGATTGGAATCATAAGAGATGTTCCAAAATGGTTAATTCAATAAAATACATTAAATTTAATTTTTATCCAGAGTATTCTCCAAAACTTTTGGTTAATAATCTAAAAGCACTAGAAGTAATAAAGATTGATGAATCTCTAGAACGATTGAAATTATCGAATATCAATATAACTTCTATATTTGGTGAAATTCAAAGTAAAAATTTTACATATTCATTATGCGAATTAAAGAATGATTCAAACTCTGACCAAAGGTATTTTACAATTTGCTACACAAACGAATTGAATCAAAACCAATATACAGATAGAAAGGATTATAATGTAAAATTTATAAATTTTATTGAAAGAGTTATATCCAGAATATCGGAAAGTATTTATAATTTTGGTTCTCAATTTTTAATGACGGAAAATGTTCAAATATATTTGAAAAATATTATACCTTTAATTAAATCAACTGGTTATTATTTACTCGTAAAAATATCAAACGAAAATAGTCTACAGGAGGATATGTTAAATCAAGAATCTGAATATTCTAGTATTTTTCATGGAAAAAAATGTATTAAAGTTATATTTCCTTCAGGTATTGATGAAAATGTTAAAAGATTATTGTATGTTTGTTCATTTTCATTTGGTTCTAAAACAGAAATTCAAGAAGAAAATGATGATAATTTTGAAAATTCTGATTAAATAAAGTTTATTTTAAAATTTAAAAATATGAATCGTAAAAGTTTAGTTCCTGTAACAGGTAGATATGTATCTTCAGAAGATGAAAGTGATGATGATTTTAATTATAATGCTAAACGAATAAAAACTGATGACACTCTCCAAACAAGTAGTGATTTAGTTCCAACAACAAGTAGTGATTTAGTTCCGAGTAATTATTTATACGAACAAAATCTTCCATCAACAAGTAATTATTATACAAGACCACCAACAAATAGTGATTTAGTTCCAAGAAATTATTATACAAGACCATCAACAACTAGTGATTTAGTTCGAAGAAATTATTATAAAAGACCATCAACAAATAGTGATTTAGTTCCAAGAAATTATTATACAAGACCATCGACAAGTAGTGATTTAGTTCCGAGTAATTATTTATACGAACAAAATCTTCCTTCAACAAGTAGTGATTTAGTTCCGAGTAATTATTTATACGAACAAAATCTTCCTTCAACAAGTAGTGATTTAGTTGCAAGAAATTATTATACAAGTCCTTATGAGAGGTCTTTAACTCCATCATATTTTACAACTCCAACAGATGTTCCAAGCGATTATTTAAAATATGAAACAGGTAACACTCCCCAAATATCACATTATACATCAACAAGTAGTGATTTATCTCCATCATATTTTACAACTCCCAAAATATATACTCCATCGTTAGAAAATGTTAGACAAAAATATCGGGATGTTTCTCCTCCGCCGCAGATTAATGAAACAGAAAATGAAACAGAAAACAATTTTACAAAGTATAAAACTAGTGTTATAAAGGTTTTAAATAATGGTATAAATGGTGAGTTTTTCAATTATATATTTCGAATGCAATATGATCCCTACAAAAATTTGGTGAAGATGTTAACGACACGATATTTTGAATATAAATTTCGATTATTCAAATCAAATAAAAATTCATCATCCTCATTGCAGGAAGTTTTTGGTAAATTAAAAATTTCATTACATGATAATAAGCGTTATAATACAAAATATCTTAAGGAGGACATTTTAGATAAATTGAACAATATATTTAAAAATAATTTTTCAATTATAGCAAAAAATGAGAAATGGAACCACTTGAACGTTTTGACAAATGAAATATTGGATAAATATATAAATGTTGATATGGCAAAAAAATTATTTAATAATGTTATTAGAGGCGAGGCAAACTATATTCCCTCGGAGGAAAGAAATAGTGATTATAATTTGTGTTTAGAATCTAGTCTACTATATTCGGATATAGAACAATTACTTGAAAGGTTTGTGAAAATTGAAAATGTGCAAATTTCAAGTTCAAATGTAGTTGAAAAGGTAAAGATGAATAATAATAATGAATATAATAAGATAATTTTGAATAGAATTATTCAAAATATAGATTCAGAAAACTTGAAACAGGTTAATCCTCTAAAAATTCAAATGGAATCAATTATACTAACAATTATTCCATATTCAATGATGTGTTTAATTTTAAATGATATTGAAAGATATACCAAATACCAGTTTAAGAAACAAACAAATCAACAAACTGAGGATATAATTGTGGACTCCAAATCAAACTTTACAATAATTAGTTCGTTATGTTCTATTGATCAATATCTTAGACAATATACCTTTGGCTTGATTTCAGATAATGATAAAAATGATTTTATTGGTCGTGGAAAACTGAGACAACTCTATCAGTTGCATTATAAATATAATGAAAAATTTAAAAGGTATTTTGATTATAAATTTTCAAAAGTAAAAAATGTATCTTCAATAGATATAGAAAATGGAAATTTATTTATTACAAAAATAGAAAAATTGTTGGAAAAAATGAGGAGAGGAAATGGAGATGTGAAATTATTAAATATATACAAGTCTATTTGTTATGAACTAACAAAAAATTTAATTGTAGAGTTTTTTTCAACATTAATTCAGTGGAGAGATTTGTTTGCAATTTATTGGATAATATTTGAAGATTATAAATTTGGAGATTTTTCTACACAAATATTTAAATATTGTTATATAATTCTTGCCCAATATATTGAAATTATTAGATCTGATAAGACATTTGATATAATTAAGAGTTAAAATTAAATAAAGTGTTTATAAAGAAAAGATAAATATGGAGACAATTATAGATCCTCCAAATTTTGGAAATGAAGTTAAAGAAAGCACAAACAGTAATTTTAATATTTCTGCAAATAAATACCTAGATAGATATAATAAATATAATATGGATCAACAACCAGTAATGGTAAATGATACGAATAGTAATGTACAATTTAGTAATACTTTAGGACCTCCAAATGCTCAAGCAATAAGTGAATTTGGATATTTATTGGGTGGAATTTGGGCAATATTTTTTACAATATTTTTATTTGTAATTGGCTATAGTACAACCGGATTAATGTTTCTATTAGCAGGAATAGCAGTTACATTTTGGCTAAATTCAATATATCTGAAAGATGATACTAAAAAAATTTCAGAACTACAAAATAAATTAGAATCTTCTGTTGTCGGTTCTATATTTAAGACATTGGGAAGTTATGGTCGAGAGAAGAAATAACTTTCGATGAAATTTATGAATATACATAGTTTCTAAGTCCTGTATATTTGAAACAATTATTAAAAGAAAAATTAGAATTAAATTTTTTATACAATTCTTTTGTTATAATTATAAATAGATAATTTTGAGAATTATAAAATGAAATATCTTGTAAATTTCCAATGGAATTTTCTTTTGGCTTGATTTTGAAATATAAAAAATTTACATTTTGAAATTTTGATTTAGAAACTTGACAAATTGTTTTATCAATATAATTGGCCTTTTCGTCATTTACTATTCCACCAAAATATCCAAAATTTTTTGTAAAGATTTCAGGTACAAGAAAAAAATCAGACTCTAAATTTGTCGGCTTATCTAATAAAGTAGTATTCAAAATTTTTTCAGTAGCATCGCAAATAATTTTCTCGAAACAATCACCTTCAAGACTTATTCCTGGAAACATAATAAATTAATAACAAAAATAAATTTAACAATTTTATATAATAAACTTAACAAAGAAATTTTATCTTTGGAATGAATTTTAATTCAAGTTGGAATAGCTTAATTCTTTTAGTTATTTTTATAATAACTTTGGCCCTAATATTTTGGAATTATATGTTTATAGATGTTAAACACTTGAAATATGATGGTGGAAGCAATGAAGAACAAAAGAAAATTACTACTCATAAAACTATACAAGGATGGGCTGCATTACTTGCCCTAGCTGGAGGAGGATTTTCGTTTTATACGTGGTATAAGGACGAAAACTCTTATTTTGGTAAGAAGCGTCAAAATAAAGACGGTAAAATAAAATTATTAAGTACATCATAGATTAGAAAAATTTATTATAAATAAAGATTATATGATTGTATTAAATGAGTAAAAGTGTAATAAAAAGTATAAAACAAATTGGAAATAATTTTGATAATGTAGATTCAGTCTTAAAAAATATTAAACAATTTGATAATATTGATTCACAAATAAAAAATTTATTCAATAGTCTCGATGTAGCTCCTGATGGAAAATCATTAAAATTTATAGAAAATGGAAAACAATTTGATGCCAAAACATTTTCTAAATTACTATTGGAAGGTAATGTTGCCGATGCATTGAGATTAACTGGAGGAAAATTTCCTCCTGGATTAGAAACAGCTCTTACAAAAATTGTACAATCGACTGGTGATTTTAAAGTTGCAAACTTTGTTAAAAAAAAAAATTTTTTGGACAATGCAGTTCCTGAAGTTCGAGGAAAGACAAACTTTAGTGCGGCAGATGTAGACAATTTACTTGTTAATCCTAATTCAAGATTGAAAAGAGTCGGTGACTATATTTTAAATCAGTTAAAAAATTTAAACTTGAAAACTGTTTTGGGAGTTTCAATCATCACCTTTGGAGCGGTTACTATATATAATGCATTAAAACAAATTCAGCGTGAAAGTCGAGGTTGTTGGATCATTTATGGCGGTAATGGCAAAGACAGTTGCAAAATTGAACAATTTTCTTGTGATGGTGGAAATAGAGATGAAGAAGGCACAACTTGTAGGTTTAGTGAAAGTATAATTAAAAATTTATTATTTAGACCAGAGAGTTACAGTAAAAATTTGTGTCACGGTCATGATAATAAATGTGTTCATTGCGATTGCGATATTTTAGATCCAAATTCAATTCATTCAGTTGATTGTTCGCAATTAGCAGACGCAACTTTAATCTGTCGCCAGCCCGATCTTTCTGATGTTATTGTTGATGTTGTTGGTGATAACATTGAAAAACTTGTGAATAAAGGAACTGATATTTTAGGCAATGTTTTTAGTAGCAATATTTTAATTTTTGTATTTGCAATTTTATTTTTGTTTATATTTTTACAAAAGTAAACTATTTAACATTTAACACGCTATTTTATTATGACAAGTCAATATCTTTATGATATATTATTGCAGCAATTAAATTTTACTTCAATAATATTTCATAAATTAGCTGTAATTAGATATTTTTTCATTACGATTAAAAGTAGATTCAGAAATTTCAATAGATGACAGCAATTAGTTTTTACTTCAATAAAATTTTAAAATAGTCAATGATTTTTCAGTAGCGAAATTTTCCCTTGAAAAACATTTTGCAGCTTTATATAAAATGTTCCTTTTATGTACACTTTTTTGCAATTTGGGCAAAATAATATTATTACTAAAAGTAGATTCAGTAATTGAATAGAGGGCAAAATTTTTTATATTTAATTAAAATATTATTGGTATAATTATTGATTTTGGATTAATAATTCTGGATTGATGGCTGTAAATACATATTTTTAAGTAGCGGAGCGGGTTAATATCATTACTGTAGATTCAATAATTTCAATTGATGGCAGCAATTATATTTTACTTCAATAATATTTTTACTTCAATAATTCAGAATACATGGTTACAAATTTTCTATACCTTTTAATATAATATATACTAAAAACAATAGCTAAAATATTTAATTTCCTCTTCTTATCTTTATTTTAGATTTTTAAAACTGATAAGAAGAGAAAAGCAGTATAAATACAGGTGCATTTGGGCCGCCCGGGTTCTCTGAAGAAGAGATCTTCAGTCGTTCACTAGTTCTCTGAAGAAGAGATCTTCAGTCGTTCACTAGTTCTCTGAAGAAGAGATCTTCAGTCGTTCACTAGTTCTCTGAAGAAGAGATCTTCAGTCGTTCACTAGTTCTCTGAAGAAGAGATGTAAATATATATATATTTATATATTTTTTCTTTTTTTAAAAGTAGAGTGACCTTGAAATTTAAAGCTGTGTAAATATTTTTAGCCAAATGAGTCGTTCATTAGTTCTCTGAAGAAGAGATGTAAATACTTTTTTTTTAGTATTATGTGTAAATATTTTTTTATTGAGTATTTTAAATATTTGGATATGTCAGCAATTAGATTTTAGTTCAATATTATATTGATAGGAGATATGTGGATAAAAGATAATAGCGGGTATATATAGAGAGAGTATAAATATAAATGACAATATTTTTTTCTTAAAAATGATTGAAGAAGAATATCGTTATCGAATAAAATTAAATTATGATATCGCAAAAAGTAATATTTATATAGAAAAATTGATCGAATTAGTATTAAATCATTTTGGATTAAAAAATTTGCCATTACAATATTTTATTGTATATTTTTTTGACAAATGGTCTTACACTTCGAGAAAATGTCCAAATATTTACGACGCTGGTAGATTAAGATATAAAAAGGAGATTGAATCAAAAATTATTCCTCTATATTTTGAAGAAGAAGATACTTTTCAATTTGTAAAGTTTTCAAGATCTATTGAATTTCCTATAGAAAATTTAATTTTCGAAATAGTAAATAATGATAACTTTTCTCAATATATGCCAAATATTAAAAGTTTTTTTACAAATACTCTGTTAATGATTAAAGATGGATTTGATTATTATACAAAATGTAATCAAGAAGAACGATTAATAGTATTTCAAGACGAATTTACTAGAATATCAATAATTAAAATTGGTATACATAAACGAAATGATTTATATTTAGATATTGAATTTGAAAATTCAAGTAAACTGGACTTTATTCAAGTATTTAAAAAGTATTCTATATTAAAATTGTTAGAAAAAGTTAGAAATTTAAATATTATAAAAGATGAAATAATGATTGAAAATGAAATTGATAGTTTTATAGAAAATATATTTGAAAGACAATTTGAATTAACATCAATTACTCCCGAAAAGTTGACCAACCAGACAATATTCCTGTAGATTTTTGGATAAAGTTGGCAAAACATCCAGAGAAATGGGATATTACAAATAATGAACGATCACCAGTAAAAAGTATAAGTGTTATGGAGGTTGAAAATTTTTCAAAAAAAGATGAAATTTATTTTGCAAGAAAAATTGACGGATATTGCGGCAAATTGGTTCTAAGATCATTTTGCAAAAATATCATTAAAATATTTGGTTATAATGAAAATTTTACAAATTATTCAGAATTTTCATATACTTTACAAGTGGAATCAGAAAAGTTGTTCAAATTAGGACTAATAATGCCTAATACATTTTATTGCTTTGAGTGTGAATATCTGATTGAAGAAAACATGGTTATTATATTTTATATGCTAGAAATACAGTTTCCGAAATCAATAAAAAGAATTAAAATATTTCAAGACAAACATTCGGTTCAAAATTTCCCAATAAATCTTTCGGCGTTATTAAATTCAGGCAAGGTTCTTGATTCAAATAGTCAATTACCTTCGATTCCAAAATTTGTTCCGCAAATTTATATGCCATTCAAGTCATTTGGCCAATATATCCCAAAATATACAAATATTCCCACAGACGGATATATTTTTTTAAATTTAACATATAATAAATTATTTAGATTAAAAAATGAAAACACAGTAGACTTGGCATTCATTGAAATCAAGCCAGATTGTTTTATATTTAGGGATTTGGATAGCAATTTGTATTATATGTCAAAAAATACAAGGACCAACGTTAAGTTACTAGTAGAAAATAACTATTTTAAAATTTTTGAAACATTAGTAGACTTTTTTACAGAAAAAAAATTTGGATTTTCTGGCGAAATACTAAAAATTATTCGTCTTCGTATTGATAGATATTATCCAAATGGCAAAACAAAAATTTCACATATATTAGAAGCACTAAAACGATAGTATATTAGATATAATAATTTCCACAACTTCTACACTTGTAAATTTTTATTTTAATTTTTTTTCTACATTTTTTTCTCTGTAAGTTGTTAATTTTTCTCTGTAAGTTAATTAAATCTATATGAATCATATTCAACTTTTGTAATATTTTATCAAGTTTATTCATTATAATTTAAATACGAATGTGTCGTATGGAGTTGAAATACCCTGATTTGAAACCAAATATAAAGTATCAGATTCTATAATAAATTCCTTAGGAACTTGGACAATCTCTTTAGCTTTAATCGTGTCCGATTGCTGGTTTAACATGTCTGTATTTATATTTATAAATTTCATTTGCTTTTTTTATCAGATAATAGTCCTAATTGATAGTTTAGAGCATTTTTTGTTAGATTAAAACATAATACAACTAAATATTTAGAACCTTTAAGCTTTGCAATGGTGTACAAATTGTTAATCAAATCTACAGAAAACAGTTTATAATTATAAAGTATATAAATATTTTTATGTAGTTTGTATAGTTTGTAAATTTTTTCAAGGTTTTCTGCTAATGGAATTTGTTGAAATGAATCATCAGAATTTCCAAATATTATTGGAAAGATCATAATATCAACTTGTTGTTGTGATTGTACCAATCTTTCTGTAATTAATGGTACAATATCATTAGATTCATATAGTGGAACAATATGAAATACTATATCAAATTCTTTTACACGCTTATCGATATTTGAATATTTGTGTGAAACTCGAGCATCATTATTTGAATTTTCATTCATAATTGGAGTTACTACATTTTTAAATATGCGATAGAGAAAAAATAATACATATATAAGTCCTATAAAAAAAATTGTCCAAAAAATATTACTTAACATGACTACTCAATTTATTTTAAGGTTATCAAATATTATTAAAAAAATTGGATTTGATAATGTAGAAGACTATGTTAATTTTATTGAAAATACAATTGAGAATTTTACTTTAGATGAACATAAAGTTTTAATTCAATTAAAAATGTTTGAGAATGCAATTGGAAATACTGTTTGCCAATATCAGCTTCCAATAGAAAAAGACTCAAAAAATATTCTAGATTTTTATAATGCGATATTACTAAAATTTAACCAAACAATTGAGAAAAATTCTAAACTTACAGAAATACTGCATCTCGATTCAGCAAAATTATATAGCGATTTAAATATATATATAGAAAATTTAAAAAATGAATGTTATCAAACTGAAAGTGTAGAACATTGTCACTTTATGATCCGTCGACTACATCAAGTTGTTGTTGGAAATTCTAAATACAATAATTACTCATATAATTTTGAATGGAAAAATTCATTTACAAATACTTGTTGAAATAATTTCATTTACAAATACTTGTAATACATTATCAAAAAGTATCTACAATATTTTTCCATTAATTGTAGGTCCGGAGCAAATAAATGAATATTACCTTCAAACAAATCTAGAAAATTTCGTAATACAATTAAAAAATTTACTTCGTTATGAATCATTCAATTTGAAAGCTCTAAAGGAAATTGTTCTAAATAGAAAAATTTCTCCAAACGAACGAAAGTTTATGATTGAAGATTGGTTAAATACAAATCCAATATTTGGTCCTATATTTTTGCATAGCTTAAAAAAACAAATAATAAATGATGAAAAAAGTTTAGAATGCTCAATGGATGTGACATATTTCAAAGTAAAATGGAATAATACTTTTGGATCAAATATAAACTTTGAATATTATATTGATATGTTGATTGATAGATATGTAACACTATGCCTAAAATCAAATGAAATTATCGATCCAAATTCTATTGAACCATTTCAAACGGAGGAGTATAATAAAAAATTAAACTATATGCAACTACTAAATAATGATAAAGACGTACTTGTAACTACACTACGGGAATATACCAATTTAAAACAAGTATATCCATTATCTACAAAAGAATTTTATAAAAATTTTATAGAAAATGTTTTATTTCAAGCAAATCCAAATAATATTGATTTTGGGATTCTTGATCCTACAACAGAAATTGAATTGTATAAAATAATTTCAATGCTTGCTGTATTGCGAAATTGGCCTCAAATTTCGGATAATATGATTGCCAAAAGTATTAAAAATCCACTTTTGATGGTATTAGAAAGATTGTTAATATTACAATATCTTTCAAATGATTTGACAAATATTAATAATTTGGCAAAAAATTTACCTCTAGTTCATCTAAATAATTTTTCAAATCATAACAATCAATATAAATTAAGGGAGATGTATATACATATGTTTTTAAAAGATTATTTTCAAAGATTTTAATATTTAAATCAAATAATTGTATTATACTACTAAAATTTTTTATACCGTCTTAAATTAATGTATATATTTTCAAGGTCACTTGATTTTTAAGGAAAAAATTAAAAAAATATATAAATATATATATATTTACATCTCTTCTTCAGAGAACTAGTGAACGACTGAAGATCTCTTCTTCAGAGAACTAGTGAACGACTGAAGATCTCTTCTTCAGAGAACTAGTGAACGACTGAAGATCTCTTCTTCAGAGAACTAGTGAACGACTGAAGATCTCTTCTTCAGAGAACCCGGGCGGCCCAAATGCACCTGTATTTATACCTCTGATTCCTTATCAGTTAAAAAAAATGATAAGAAGAGAAATTTGATAAAAAAATATAGTTTTAACAATCCAATAATTAGCCGAATATAACTGAATTTTAGGACTAGCAATCAATAAAAAACGAAAAATAGTTGAAAAGAATAAAAATATTTCAATATTTCTATCAATAAAGAAAAGTAGAAATTTTAAAGTAGAAAAAATTTTGAAACATTTGAATAAACTTAAAATAAAAACTTGCAAACAAATATAATGTATTTATCAGAACTATTTTGTTTGGTTGCAAAACATATAAATACTGAAATTACAAATGAAAATTATCAAGCAATTTATAAGCAAATTTTACTATACCAAGAAATTATTATTAATGAATTAAAATCAATAAAAAATGAAGATTTAAGAGTTATATTAAATTATATTCAAGAAGATGAAAAGAGTAATTTTTCTTCTATATTTATGTTTATTCTAAACTATAGTATAAATAATATAAAAAAAATTTATACATTTCAAGATATAAAGCATTTTACAGATGTAAGTGAAGAAATAAATTTACTGAAACAACAAATTGAAGAAAAGGATAGAATAATTGGTGAATTGAATTTAAAAATATCTAATTTAGGTGCAAGTGAAATATCTTATATATTTGATAAAAAATTAGAACACATTGACAAAAATTTTTAGAAAAATTTGGAGAAAATTCAAAAATATTATATGGAATTGAAAATGATATTTCAAGTTTAAAAAATGATATTTTAACATATAATACAAATCAAGTATCATTACAAAATAAGATTGGAGAAACAATACAAGAAAATATTATTACATCTCTGAAAAATGAGACGTATAATTCAAATATTGATGCGAAATTAAAAATATCATTGAAGATATAAAAAAAAATTTTAATCTCATATCTTCAATTAAACAAGAATTTGTGTATAATAATTTTAATGATGAAAAAGTGTTAAATTCTGAAAGAATTACAAAACAATTTATAGATGCAATGTTTAGGAAAGATTCATTAAAAAGGTTATATAATTTTATAGATATAAAAAACCCTTCAGATGAAAATATAGATGACTTTTTGAAAAATACAATTATTAGTCTTGAAAATCTAGAAAAAAAGTATAAAATTATCATCGAAATGATTTCTCAATTACCAAATTTTTCAACAAAACATAAAACTATCCAACGTCCCAAATGAAATCCTTTAGACTTCCAAAAAAAATTTCAACTATACATAAACCAGTAATATATGTTAACGATCCAGTTTCAGAAGTGTATATCGATGAGATGGATGTAGAAAATGAAAGAATAAGAAAAATATAGATATTGAAAATCGAAATACGATTATTGAATCAAATATTGATACTGAGAAACCAAGTCTTGAAATGAATAGTGATAAAGAAATAATAAACTTAAATGAATATACAAACATTGATGAATTTGATGACCAAAGAATAAACTTTAATGATTATCGAAATATAGATACATAAAAAGTATTATTTTTCATTAATTAAAAACTCATAAGAAAAGTACATAATTAAATTTGGATAATGATGGCAAAATTTTTGTTTAGTTTGATCATCAATATATAAATGATATGGAAAATAGATTCTTGTAATGGCATAATTGTCCAAAAATAATGGAATAAATTTTTCAGAAATAAAATATTTATTAAATATTATTTCATCGTCATGATTACGAAATTTAAACAATTGAAAAGGTATAATTAAAAATTCTTCTCTAATATTTAAAAATTTATATCTTTCAATATATTTATTTTCAAAACTATTAGGGTTTTCAAAATATATTATCAATTTTTTAACCCCTTTAAGATTTTTACTAAAGAGCCATTGAAAGGATTTGATAAAATTATCGTCAAAACAGACGTCATAGTTTACATTTTGTTTTGAAAGCGTTTCGTAAACCAAATTACTTAGATCCTTTATGAACGTTTCAGTTTTTCCAATGATGTTGATGTGGAAAAAGTTGAAAATACTTTTAAAGTCCAATTTTATAAAAAGAGGTAAACCAATTATTTTCTAAAAAATTATTTTTATTTTTCATTAAATGATTTAAGCTATTTATACAATAATCCCAAAATTATAATTGAAATAAAGAAATTATTTATAATAATATACTTTTTTATATATGCCTTTTTATAAATAATTTACTCGAGATAGATAAATAACGGTAATCTCAGATTGTATAGAAATATATGCATTTATAAAAATTATTTATAAAATACACTCATAGATTCTATAGAATTTATACTTTTGTGGAAAATTATTTTATTTCCCTATATTATCTAAGAGCATCAACAATATAATTAATTGGTTGAAATATTGACTAACTTTTCAGATTAATTTTATTTTTATTAAATTTTCAAGTATTATTTTGCTTATTAATTATAAAATTGTCTGATAAATTGCTCCCTCTACGACATGAAAAATAAAATAATTGGTAGTTAAGAGAAATTCAAATATATTAATATTATAAATTATATTTACAATTATTTATTCGTTACGATAAAGTGTTAACAATTATTTATATAATTCTGAAAAATTTTAGGAGAAAAAATTGTACTTTTATAAATAATTGGTGAATCAATATAATAATTTCTAAGATTATTTATTAATATATATAATTGTAAGTGTATTATTTATAAAGAAAATTATAATATTAATTATACAAATATATTTGTGGGGAAATAGCCAGTAGCTAAAATTTTAGCATAACTTTCTATATGGACTATTCCAAATAATAAGATTAAATCTAATCGTAATTGTCTAATGGTGTCTAAACAGGCATTGCAAACTTGTGAATTATCACTATTATAACAATTACAATTCATAATACTTAATAAATGTCTTTACATTTATTTCCAGTTTTAAAGTGGCTAGGATTGTTAAAGTTGAAACAAAATGGTCCACTATTTGTTTTGTTATAAACTTGGCTATCCCAGATATCAATCTCATAAAAGAGATGAGGAATGTCTTTTTCAATATAAAAAAGTATTGAATAATCTCTTTGCGTAGTATCTTCTGGCTGGTAATAACATCGTGCATATACGTTTGAAATATTATGGGAATTTCTTGCTTCACTTGGATTCTCAGTTCCAATCTCAATATATCGGATATTTTGTTGATTATGATAATCAATAAATTTTGAATTTTCCATAGTATACCAATAACATATTTGATTATTTTCTAGTTTTTTAAACAAGTTTTCGGATGGAGAATATAATTTTAACACCAAAGTTTCGCCTTCCTCTATATCGGCATCATAATTTTGTTGATCAGAATTAAAAATGAGAAAAAATACCTTGATTTTCTTGACTAAATGGAGAATTCGGAAAATATGGTGTATGTACTGGAGTATTTAGGGAAGTATTCATTTTTTCGTAAATTGCAAAAATAATGACTTGGATCCCTTTTTTTCAATAAAATAGTCTCCGTGTAGAAAACCAAGTAGATTATAAATAATATTCGTAGTCTTTAGAAATTGGATATTATTTTCAACTAATTGTTCTTGTTTTACACAAGACTTATGATTACAAGGCTTTTTAAACTCACAAATAATATAATATTTAGTCTCAATAGGGGAATTTGAATCAATAAAATCTCCAATACAATTGTATTGTAATACGACTTCTGGCAAATTAACTTTATAACCTTTATCGCAAATTATAGTTAACTGTACATTTACAGATAGAGTTTTACAAATTATATTTACACTTTCTACTTTACGTACTGCTTTACTACTAATGTATTCCCTAATGGATTCAATTTCAAACATATTTTTTTTTTTTTCATTTAAGATAAATAGAACCAATGGATACGTACTGCTTTACTACTAATGTATTCAATTTCAACCATATTTTTTTTTATTTTTTCATTTAAGATAAATAGAACCAATGGAAAGAGAGTTCATAAATAAAATTATCATATATTAAATATCCTATGGTTTTATTTCAATGGAAAAGGTTTCTAGATATTTTTTTATTTCTCATTTGTCTAGTCGTAGTTTCATTTATATATTTTTATTTTTGGTTACCTGATAAAACATTCAACTCTATAATAAGCGACGATAATAAGCGAAAACTAAATTATGAACAATATAACGATGTTGTTAAAAAATTTAGAAATTCAACAATATTAGGAGCTTTGCCAAATGTTTTAGTAAATTCAGAATCTCTTCCTACGTCCAAATCAGGCAAGTTTATTGTAGCTCAACACGGCGGCTTGACTGTAACAGATCAGGAATACGAAAAGTTTGGTACCGATTGCTATAAAATTATGGGTGGGGTAGATGGTTTTGAATTTACTAGACTTTTAAGTACCGATAGGTTAGTAATTAATGGTAAAATTATAGAAGGTCCAGGAATGTTTTGTGTTCCAGAGAATTATGATAAATTGGTTTGTAATCAATTTACCGCTATTCCAATTTTTACTGAACTTGGTTGGAAGTGTCATATACTTGATAAACATATTTGGGGAGGAATTGACGGTAGCGAACTAATTGCCTGTCAATCTGTGTTTGCATATTCTAAATCCAAACCCCTTTTATGGGATTACAAAGAAAAGAGACATTTTGATATTAAAAGTATAAGATTTAGACCAAATTTTAACCAACTACTTGACGATGGCTCACTAAGATATAGATGTAATTGCGAAATAGCTAAAGACGTGTACAATAATAGTTTAATTAGTTTTCCTTATAATCCATATGTTTGTTTGCAAAATGTTTCCCTACCACCAAATAATGACCTTATTGTGGGATATAATTGGAAAGAAGCTAAATCAGATTGTAATTTTAAAGACGGCAATCAATCACCATTTGACATTGAAAATCCGTTAGATTTAGTCTCGAAATGTACACGTTGTCCAATATCAAAAATTGGAAACAAAATCAAAGGAATTCGTAAATGTAGATCGAAAAAATCTCCAACTCAGTATTTATATGACTATAATTTAACTACTGTTGAAGGATCTCCTACCATACCGTATTGTAGTGACTATGATTCTGAAAATATTAATTCCGAGTGTTATCCATTTGCATTGACAATCAGACTTGAAAGCGAATTTAATAATACTGAGATAATTACACCAGACTTAACTTATAGAGGATATGATATTTTTACGGAATATTAAGTTTTATTTCATTGTTAAATGTCCTAAATTTTATATATTTTAACAATTTCAATCGTGAATATGAACAGTTTTTATATGAGCAAATTTTGTGACAATAAATTTCACTATTATTTATAGATTTTTGGACAAATAATTTTTCAATAATATCTTCCTCAGATTTATGAATTATACAACTAATTGATTCATATAATAACTGATTATTTGTCATTGGTATTTTCGATAGATTCAACTTTTCTTGCTCTATATTTATATTAAAAGTACTGTTTAAAGTAAAATATTCTAAAAAAAATATATTGTTAACTTTACAATTATAACCTGAAGTGGAAATAAGTTTTACATTAATAGATTGATCAAAATTTAAACTTCCATCTAGTATAAAATTTTCTGTGCAACACAATAAAAGTAATTTGTTAAATATTTCAATTACATCTTCAAGTTTATATGTTACGTTTGAAATGTGTTTATTTGATATAATTGTTATCCTATTTTCATCTTGAAGTTTAAAATTTTCAGGAATTTCTGTACTTAAAATATAATGAATTGGATCAGAAGCACGCTTACTCTTTGTGTCGATTACTTGAAATGTTGTTTCATAAAGTATCAATCTCGAAATATCTATATAAAAATTTTTCTTTCTTGATCTTTGAGTCGATCTTGGTCCTCGAAAAGTGTTGTGAATTTTGACCAACCTGGAAATTCCGAATGATACAAGTAATTCATATTTTGAAATTTGCATTTAATTAATAATAAATAATAAAGAATCAAAAAATTTCAATGGAAAACATTGTACAGATTCTTAGATGTGGATTTCAAAATCTTTATATACTTATTGAAAATAATAAAATTTTAGATAAAATTTTATTATCCCGTAACAGTGCTTTATCTTTTATATTAGATATAAATGAAATATATGATCATATATATAAAATAATTTATGACGATAATTTTCCTAATTCTAATCTACAAGAGATTTCAAAAATTTTTATTTCTTCAAATAGTTGTGAAACCGGCATTATTCTTTCATTAAAGCAATTATTAATAAACAATTTACAAGAAAAATATTGTTCATATATCGATGATTTAATGTCCATAATTAATTCTTCAAATATATTTAAAAGCCAATATACCATTTAGTTTTGCCATTCTTTGAGGGGTTCAAAAATTATTTAAAACATGGGAATAACCAAACTTTGGAAAGTCTTGGGATTAAAATATAACTCTGAATCTTTAGTAAATTTATCAGACGTCGAAGCAAATATCTATCTGTTTGATATTGGTTCATTATTATATCCATTTTTAAACTTTGATCAGAAATACTTTAATGAAAATGTTAATAAATTTAATAAATTTAGAAATATGTGCTGGAATGTCAAGCAAAATTCCCCTGAAAATTTATCTAACGAGATTGTTAAGTTCATAATAGAAGAATTGGTTGATGGAACAATTAAACAAATTTTCAATTGTGTATTTAATCACTTAATAAGTCGCTATTGTAAAATTTGTCATGATCCCGAGCTAATAAAAAAGTTTACTTTAGAAAATCATACTATTGGTATTGGAATATTTTCTGACGGTAAAGGGCCTAACGCAAAATGGAAGACGCAAAATCAAAGAAGATTGTATCAGATTTCAAATTTAAATAAGAAAAATACTAATGCAAATGTTGAAATTAGTGACCAAAATTTTGACATATACATCAAGTTATTGATTGAACAATTAAGTAGTTATGGAAAATTATCTCTTTCTCCTTTCAGTGCATTTAATATTGAAATTAGAACTCGACTTGTTCAAAAATTTATGAACAATAAAGCAATAGAAAAAATTTTTGAAAAAAATGATCTTTTTAGTACTATAAAAAACTTGACAATAATTCTAGATTCTACAGTAATGGACGGAGAAGCAGAACAAAAAGCATTTTACTCACTTTGTATGTTAGAAAAGTGGTTTATTGCCCCAATAAAAGGCGTAATAATTCATTCTGCGGACTCTGATACAGTTGCAAAATCTTTGGCAATATATAATGAAAAAAGCTTTTCTTATCCACTATTTATCTATAGGATAAAAGAAGAAAATAATAGGCTAATAAATGGATATACCGAAAATGTCTCCTTTGATAGATTAACCACTTTAACGACAGAGGATTTGGAGAAAAATTATAGCTTTATGAATAATATAAAGATTTACAATGTACAAGAACTTGTAAATCAAATTTTACAACAAAATTCTGGAATTTCAACTATAGAAGAGTTTATTAATTTAACCTTTCTATTTGGCAATGACTTTCATTTTACATTTATTGACCCAACTCCCGAGAAAACCGATTCACGATTTCAATATATTCTTGATTTGATAAATTGCCACTCTTTTCAAACAAGTAACCTCAAGCAAATTGAAAGAGGAATGGGAATTATTGTTTACCTGACTCATTTTATTGCAAATGATGGTTGTAAAATACGAATGTCTAAAACAAATCAAACACAATTAACAATGTTTTTAACAGAAGAGCAAAAATTAAATTGCGAAAATAACCAAATTGTCAATAAAATTAAAAATTTATATATTAACGAGTGTAGTGATTGTTCAATTCTAAAGGCAATATTTTTAAACTATATATGGATGAACGAATATTATAAATATATTGGAAATATATGGGAAAATAGTCTTGATAAACAAACTGCACACTTTTTACAAAACTATAGACCAACAATTGACATCCTGGAAAGTGATTGTGAATGCATAGGATTATGCAATTGCCTTAAAAACACTGAACGTTATGAAAAGTTTCGATTAAAAACAAGTAAAGATCTACAATTTACATCTGAATGGAAAAAGATATTAGTTTTTGAAAGCTCTACAGAAATGAGAAATAGATTTATAAAAATATTGAAAGGCAAGTCTATGGACTATTGTAGAAAAATAATGCTAAAAGCACTTGACGAGTTTAAACGACAATATAATTGTCAAACTCCAAATTTTAACTTGAAAAATATGGATTATATTAACAAAGAAAAGGCTTTATTTTTCAATTCAAATATTGGTATAAATTATTTAAATAATATTTTAAATTCAAAAATATTGAAAAGGATAATAGAGAATATTTTAAATTTTCTTATTGTTTAGAAAATAATTTAAAACAAAATGATGTAAAAAAAAATTAAAAGTAAATAAAGTATTACATTATTCTGAAATTATGTTTAGTGATTTTTCGTGCTCTAAATATTTCAAGTGCTCATTTGGTACTGTAATTGGGATAGGTCTAGATTGATAAAACATTTCCTTTGTACTAACGACTGCATATTCAAAATCAGGAATACAATCTTTTGGAGAGGGCATACGTAAAAAAGCATTTTCATCTAAATATCCATTTTGACAAATACCGAGCTTTTTCTCATTGCAATCATGTCCTGTATGATAGTCGTCAAAACAAATACAAGCATATCCAGATGTTCCTATTCTAGGATTACCTAAATAGATAAAAAAACCCAAATGTTCCTTTTTACAATCAATCTTATTTGTGGGGATGTTATCTTCTAATGTTTCTTCTCCTGGTTTAACAGAACTACATATATTATTATGACAGGAATAATATTCTCTTAAATTAACATTATTAGATAACGCACAAAGTCTCTGACAGTCTGAGTTTTCTTTACATGGTATATAATTATTACAATCCTGTTTAGGAATTACATTTGCAAATTTTGCATAGTCTATTGGTAAAAGTGATATATTGTTTTTTTGTGCATTTTCTAAAGCTTCAATAGATTTATTAAAAAATATATATAATATTATCAATATTATCCCTATTAGTATAGGAAAAAATATAGGTACTTGTGTGGTACTAGCTTCTGTTTGTTGTTCTGTATACTGCGTAGACTGCAACATAATGGACGATAATTTATCAATTTTTTATTTAAACATAACACACCTAGACAGTTGCACAATAGATGCTGTTTCTATAGGCCGAAAATGTTTCTCTTTTGAAAGACCAAACAATTGGTTTGAATATGTTAAACAAATATTACAATTATTGGAAAATTTTTTTAAATCAAATCAAATTTATTGCAATTTTATCGCCATTAGTATTCATGAAATATTTCGTCTGTATATTAATTATATAGTAGAAATTATAAAGCTATTAAAAAAATATTTTCCTAATGCAAAATGTAAATGTTTTTCGCCTTCGTTTCTCTTACATATTTATTATAACCAATCATATAGTAATACTATACTACTGGAAAATTTTTATGACGAAAACATGAATAACAATTATGCTCTAATCTTATATTCAAACGATAGACTACATTCACAACAAATACAAATAATTAAAGGTGACAACAAAGTTGTACAACAGATAAGTAGTCATCTGGAAATGTTTTCAGAAGAAGAAACTATTGCTCTAAAAAAACAACTCTTGTTGCCTAATTCTCTATCACAAACAGATATATCTAAATTAAATAAAACATTTGATTCAGTAATTGTTTATTCTCATATTGATTATATAGATTTACTGAAATTTATAACTAGTTTTAACTTGTTTATTAATCATTTATATAATTCGCTGGATAAACTAGAAAATTGTAATAACTATTTAGACATTCTTACTTATTTGTATTAAATGTTTATTAATCATTTATATAATTTTGTAATAACGATTTAGACATTCTTACTTATTTGTATTAAATAAATTATATTAAATGTTAAACTGTGAAAAAAATAAATTTGCTATCATAGGAGACTATGGATTTCAAAGTAACGAAACACTTAAAGTTTCTAGAGCATTAAATTCACATTCTCCTGACTTTATTTTAACACTGGGTGATAATTGCTATGAATCTGGAAAATCCAGCGATTACCCTACTAATGTTTTACAATATTATGGAGATTATATTTCAAATAAAATATTTTATCCTATACCAGGTAATCATGATTGGGAGTCTAATCTGGAAGGATATAGAAAATACTTTAACTATCTACCAAATACTGCTACATACTATACACTTGATAATCTTTCCAATAAATTTGATCTTTTTGGAATTGATACTGATTACAGACAACCAGATGGAATTACTATAAATTCCAAACAAAGTAAGTGGTTAAGTAATAAACTAGTCAATTCACACAAAAAGTTTAAATTTGTATTTATGCATATTCCTCCTTACTCATCAGATATTAGATGCGAATTGGAATCCCCGCCTCTAAGATGGAAAGATAATTTATTAAATCCTAAATATATTGATATAATTTTTTGTGGTCATACACATATTTATGAACATTTGACATTTAACAATATTGAAATATTTATTAATGGTGTTGGTGGTAAAAGCGTTCAACATCCAAGCACTTTAGATAAACATGAATACTCCAGAAGAATTATACTCGAATTTGGTTTTCAAATAGTAAACGTATTCCACGATATTGTAATTGTCGAATTTTTCAATCTTGATAATAAACTATTGGATAAATATATAATATATAAAAATGACAACTAACAATCTTTTACTCTATTCACTAAAGTGGGATTTTTCTCCCAAAACTAATACGTTATCATTTTTTGGATTTAATCAGTCAAAAAATTGTTTTATACAGCTTGAACAAATATATGAACCATGGATTGGATTAGTTGTAGAGGAAGGAAAAATTTATCATTCACTAAACTGGTTAAAACAGGAATGTGGGCTTGGAAAACATTTTAAACTATTAAAACTAGAAAAGTTGAAGCATAAACAATACAAAAAGGATATTGATCCTGAATTTGAACAGCAAGACGATATTTTTTTAAATTATAACCAAAATGGAATACATGATTGGTTTATTAATCCTAGAAAGGATTTTTCCAAAGTAATTGACGAATTTAAATCGCCAATTCGAACAGAGCTTTACAAATTCCAATGGGAACAAAGGTTTATTAGTTTTCAATCAATGTTGTCATTTCTTAGATGGAATTTGAATAAATCTTCTGTTAGCTTTATTCAAAATATTTGCCTCTATGATTCGTGGAAACAGCGATTACTATTTGATATAAGTGATGAAAATTGGTATAATAATTGGTATACCCTGAAACAAGATTATACTGGAAACTTTTTAGATTTCTTGCAAATCCAAAATAAGATGGACGCTTATCCAAAACTTGGTACAATTTCCTTTGACATTGAGGCTGTGCCATTAGATGGCAAAAATATTCCAAATGGCAATTACCCAAATCATAGGATTACTTCCATCGCTTGTATTGCTTCATATAATGACGAAACTACAGGAAAAATTAATTACGATACATCTGAATTGAAAATATTTGCTATTGACCTTTCGTATCTAAACAATTGTCATCAATTGGATAATAATAGGATCAAGTCGTGCATTATTAAATATCTTATTTCAAATCGAAAAGAAATGATTGAAAAGTTATTTTGTGACTATAAGCCAAATGTTGATCTGGAAACTTGGTTGACTGAAAAATTGTCTATCTATCTATTCAAAACTGAGGTCGAAATGATAATAAAATTTATTTCTTTTGTTCAGAACTTTAAAAATTTATACTATTTGTTGGGGCATAATATTAATGGTTTTGATTTAGTCAACTTTTATTTAAGACTAAAATGGCTCAATTTAGATGAATATTGTAATTCAATTTTTAAGATTCATAAAGAATTCACATCTGAGATTATTACAATTAAATATTTAGGAAATGTCAAGTCAAGTATTTGCACACTAGATTCGTTGAATATTTTTAAATTTTTCTACCCAAATTCCACAAGTTTTAAATTGGAACATTTAGGAATTCAGTTTTTACATATTAATCCATATAAGATTCATATTTTTTCTATGCATCATTTATATCAGTCACTATGGTCAAAAAACCCTCAAAGTATAAATTTAAACTCAACCTGGTATACATCAAATCGCAAAAAATTTGTCACAAATTTTAATTTAGAGAATGTAACTTCATCAACAAATTTTAAAGTAAATTTTGAAATCTATTCTACCTTTTTGGAAAATTTAGCTTATCCTTTATTGGATTCCTGGTTAACTTTGTCATTATGCGACGTTATCTCAATTATGAACAAAATTAAAAACTGCTCAAATCTCTATCAAAAAAATCTATACGAAGTAATCTATCGCGGATGGAATCATAGACATCTGGAATGTTATCCCAAAGTTTTAATTTATCAAGCAGGAATCATCTTCAACTTTCAACAAGTGCACCGACAAAATACTGTATTTGTGCGAGATATTCAAAACTTTAACTGTGACGTTTCTAAGAAAGTCTCTCGACCAAAATCAAAAGACCAAGTATACGAAATTGATTTGTATACTGCTTTAGGAGATGCTCCATATAAAAATGGAAAGCAAAAATTTCCTGGTGCAATCAATAGTTGTGAATATCAAGGTATTAATAGTCTCGATACACATATTATTTCTGCCGATTTTGCTTCACTTTATCCAACTGTCGCGATATTATTCTCTGCATCATTCTCTACAATTCGTTTAATAGATAGAAGTGATTTAATTTTAATTCTTCAAGCTAAAAATTTTACCTTTTCTGATATACCAAAATACTTTCAAGATTTTAGGAAATCTAAAATTTTAATTTTTCCATATCGTCAACATGATAAACATTCAATAAAATATAATATTGAAAATAACCTCAATCTATTTGCGAAAATAGACATCAACGACAAACTATTTTTTATTATATTTCGTTATCCATCTGAAGTGTCTACATATTTAGCAATCTTGTTGAATCAACGATTAAAGTTTAAAAATTTACTATTAGAAACAAAGGCTAAATATCATCAAATTGAAAAAGATATTGCTTTAGGCAGAGATAAATTTTCTGACATGAAACTATTGTCAAATCAAATATTTACGCTTGAATCTGCAGACTTGAATCTAAAATTGGCTTTAAATTCATTCTACGGAATTTGTGGATGTCAAATGAGTCAATTTTTTGCAAAAATTATTCCTGTTGTCATTACAAATATGGCTAAAAATTTGTTAATTCAAGCTTCAATTGAATCTAAATATATTCAATCCATTTATCCACAATATTCAAACAATATAAATGCTTATAACGATACTGATAGTTCATATCAAATTATTCCTAAAAATGTGGATGGCGAACATTTTATGAATAATGTTAACACTCGATTAAAATCCAAGTTTCCTTGGATTAATTTCCCTATTGAAGAAATAATTCAAGAAATTATTATTGTAAAATGCAAAAAATTTATTAAAATCTTTCATCTCGTCGATAATTTAGACAATAGAAATATTTTTTCAATGAGATATAAATTTCAAATCAAAGGTTTTGAAAAGAGGGCTGCAAGATTAAAATTGGAAATTATTCATCTGTGGATTGAAAGTATCGTTCTATTTCATCGATTTGGCGAAACGCATCTTATCAATCAATTTTCTCGAGTTTCGCCACTATATTCAAAGTGCGAATGTTGTAATTCAGATTCTATAAAAAATGAAATTTGTTTTCATTGGAATACTTACTCTTGTAGGGAAAAGGGAAACTGTTCTTGTTTTAGCATTGAACATGTACTCAAACTAAACAAGTTGATGAAATATTCTTATACCAATGAATTCAAATTTCCAATCGAAATATTACTACTTTATAGATTATTGACTCACACAATAGATTGTATAAGTTATGTTTCAATTCATAAGCCTGAATACATTGCTACAAAAAACAAAGTTAAACCACTAATTGAATATTCAAAAACGAATTCCCCTATTAAAAGACTCGTTACTAGATTAGAAAAGGAAAATATTGAATTAGAACAAGGTGTACCTATCGAACATTTAAATATTATGTGCATTATGCCTTCAAATAATAATACCAGAAAATCATCATTTAGAAACAAAAAACTTGAGCAACAAATTAATCCTATTCTAATTGGGGAATTTGACCCACAATCTTCACATTTAATTTCTGTCAATGATGTTTTGAATTCTATTGGAGTCGTATTGATTAAAATTTTTTCTGATTGCATTTTAAAAAATAAAAATCTTAACATTCAATTAACTAATAAATATTTTAAAAATTTTTGTCAATTACATGAAGTTTATTTTACACTTCGTTTAGAAATTAATTTCAGAAAACAAATTTTTAAAACTAATCGTTTAACCATAGAATGTCAAAATATTCCTTTGCGATATTTTATAATATAATTAAAGTTTTTATATAGTCTTGAATATTTAACATTTTAACACATTTTAAATAAAAAAATAAAAAAAAAATAAATATATATATATATATACATCTCTTCTTCAGAGAACTAGTGAACGACTGAAGATCTCTTCTTCAGAGAACTAGTGAACGACTGAAGATCTCTTCTTCAGAGAACTAGTGAACGACTGAAGATCTCTTCTTCAGAGAACTAGTGAACGACTGAAGATCTCTTCTTCAGAGAACCCGGGCGGCCAAAATGCACCCCTATTTATACTGCTTTTCTCTTCTTATCAGTTTTAATATCAATAAAGAAAGATAAGAAGAAAAAAGTTTTCAAAAATTACAATAGTTTTTAGTAACAAAATTTATATAAAATCACTTGAATAAATCATTTACAACTTTGGTGACTTGATTTTTTCAAAAATATTTACCAATTTGAGACAAAATTTACATAAAAAATTAAATTTTATTGTTCACTTGAATAAATCATTTACAACTTTGGTGACTTGATTTTTTCAAAAATATTTACCAATTTGAGACAAAATTTACATAAAAAATTAAATTTTATTGTTCACTTGAATAAATCATTTACAACTTTGGTGACTTGACTTTTTTTTGATATATTTGAAAATTTTTCATATTTACACAAGTGTAAGGATAATTATCTAGTTTTGGTTTATTTTTACATTTACATTCTAAAATCTTTTCAGATATAGTTAAATTATTCGTTAATTCTAAAAAGTGCTGGATCAAATGATTAAATAACTCTTCAATACTTTCAAAATCAAATACAGCATTACAGTAATTGCATTGAATTTTTTCTTCTTTATAATTTATAAAGTAATCAATTTGCCAATCAAAGCATAAAGTTGAATTTAATTGTTGTTCAACTTGAATTATTTTATTAATTTTTTGAGATATATAATTTTGAGACTTTACAGATAACTGACATATTTTATTAACATTTTCTAAATATTTTAAAACATTAATTATTGAAATATTCATTTTATATTTATTTAATATAAATATTATTTTTACATACTCATAAAATTCATATTAATATATTCCATTCCAGAAAAATCAAAATTTTCAATAGAATTAATAGCTGATTCTGTTTCTTCATCCCTAGTTTCTAATGCATTATTTTTATTTGAATCCCTTTGCTTAATAAACTCTTTAAAATTGTCCTGACTTGTTGAAGGGGCTGCATTATCTTTTGTAGTTTTCTTTTTTCTCTTTTCAGGTTGTTTTTCTTCTGTATCATGCTGCTGTCTTTGCCTTTTAGACTTTTTGTTTCCATTGACACTTTCAGAAGGGACTTCTTGTTTATTACTATTTTCAATTCTAAATGATTTTTGTAGAGTCAGTTTTTGTTTCTCAAATAGTATATTTAGCCAGCAAAAAAAGTTTGTCAATTGATTTGAGTTTGCATTTAAGAGATGATAATTTGAACAATTTTCAAAAGATTTTTTGGAATTCCAATTAAATATTAAGTTTCTAACAAGTTTTTCTATATTTTCCTCATTAAACTCATTATTTTCGTACTTTTTTTTAATCATATTTATTAGATCTTTAAATATTTCGTGATTTACTTGACAATTCCCTCCTTTAAAAAATATTTTTTTTAAATCATTCCTTGTTGAAATAAAACAATTGTTCAAGTCGTTAAACTTTGTAGCGGTAATAAAAAACTTGAAAATTTCATGAATAATAATTGGTATGAGTGCAAAATAATTTGCAAATGAATTTATATGTCTCGAAACAAATTGTTCCGCTTCAATCAACATTTGAGAATATACTAAATATGTCAAATCATTTAGCCACATCCTATATAGTACATCTTTTTTTAAATCACACAAATCTTCTTGGAAAATTATTGATCTATTTAATGATTGAATATACATTTCATAAGATGAAAATATCGGTCCAAAAAATCCATTAAACCCAATTAAAAGACCAATTTGAAAATTTTCGCATTGAGATTGATCCTTGTTTGAAGTTTTATATGAATCAAATAAGATGCCAAAAAAGTTTACTACATGTATTATATCTATTACTTTTGTTTTTGTATAATCATTTATTGCTTCTCTCAAAATTGTTAATGAATTATTTTTTTGAATTTTATTATTTAGCTTTGGCAATAATGTAAGAGAATAATTATTATTCACAATTGAATCTAATGTATTATCCATAAATGAAATTATCATTTTAATTCGATTCTCTTCGTTTATTCCTCGTTTTGCCTTCAATATATCAACATATTTCATATTTTTTTCCATATATGTTAAAATTGCATTTAATGAATACTCATTAAATAAACCTTCTAAACTTTTTTCTACTGACATAATGGCAGAAACTACTTTTGGTGATCCCAATATTAATATTGATCATATATGTAATATAGTTAGAAAATTTATAGATTATTACAATGAAAAATGTCAAAATAAGATATTGGATATATCTCAAACTTATACTGATAACGAAGTCGATTGTCTTTTAAACTACATAGAAAAAAATTATGATAAAATTTATATGATTATCAAAAAAAAAGCTAACGATTTAAATTGTTTTGAATCTGATAGCGGATATTTTATTAATCAAATTCAATGGAATCTTACTACATTTGAGTCAAGTTTACTTTGCAATTTTTTTAAAAAATTTTATAATCAAATCACTTTTGCACATTGTATATATATTTTATCAATATTAACAAAAAGATTCTGTATTCGATGTTCACAAAAAACATCCGACAATCCTTGTGTTGAATCATTGCAAGAGCCTCAAAAACAAAACATATGTGAATCAACGGCTACTCCTGAAACTAAATATCAATTAGACAATATCCTGAACAAAATTTATCCATCAGAACCATATGAAAAAAATATTCCTGAATTTATTAGTACTGATGGTATCAATTTACAAAATAATTATCTAAATGACGACGAAATTGGGAAATTAATAATTAAATGTTTGGATTGTAGACACTTTTTTCTAATGCGTGGTAAACAATTAACTCAAAATAAAACGGATATATCGAAAAAAGATTTTAAACAATCTGTCTCAGCTCTAAAACATACAGCATCAAAATTTCTAAATATATTTAAATTATTAAATCAAAATTTTAATTTTAATTTATTCTATTCAAGAGATGATTAACATTTTCTAAAAGTTTGTAATATTAATTGTTATACTTTAATATTTCAATATTTTTTTCAAGCTATGATTAACATTTTATAAAATTTTTAATAATAATTGGTGATTTGAGCATAAAAATTTTGGATTGATGGCTGTATTAATATCATTACGATTGAAAATAGATGGCAGCAATCGACTTTTACTTCAATAATATTTTGTAAAAAAATACTATACAATTCATACTTACAAAAATTTTTTTATCTTTGACACATATTTAAATTGAAAAATATTTAATAACTAATTTCCAAATCTTCAATATATATGATTTGAGCATCATTACGAATTTTCTCTCTCTCTGAAAAAATGGATCAAATCTCGAAATGCTTTCAATCTTCGTATTTCAATGGCTCTCTGGAGTTCAACTTTGGCTCTGTTCTCAAAACTAGTGCTAAAAATATATCTTTATTTTAGATTATTTCAACATTTTCTATACTTTTATTGAAAAAATTTTTATTTAGACCATATTTTTTCTACAGTTATTAAGTGATCATTTTTCTCTTGAAATGCTTTCAATCTTCGTATTTCAATGGCTCTCTGGAGTTCAACTTTGGCTCTGTTCTCAAAACTAGTGCTAAAAATATATCTTTATTTTAGATTATTTCAACATTTTCTATACTTTTATTGAAAAAATTTTTATTTAGACCATATTTTTTCTACAGTTATTAAGTGATCATTTTTCTCTTCTTATCTTTATTTTAGATTTTAAAACTGATAAGAATTAAAAAGTAGTATAAATACAGGTGCATTTTGGCCGCCCGGGTTCTCTGAAGAAGAGATCTTCAGTCGTTCACTAGTTCTCTGAAGAAGAGATCTTCAGTCGTTCACTAGTTCTCTGAAGAAGAGATCTTCAGTCGTTCACTAGTTCTCTGAAGAAGAGATGTAAATATATATATATTTATATTTTTTTCCTTTTTTTTCAAAAAATTCAAATGACCTTGAAAATATTAGCAAAAAATATGTAAAAATTTAATTTTATTTGGTTTGACTTATCTTTGATACATATTTAAACTGAAAAATGAGCCTAAAGTTTTATTTTTATTTAATGACATATTGGATTCTAATTTCCAAGTATTATTTCGAAATTTCCAAATCTTTGAATTGTCAACATCTTCAATATATATTTTATTGTGGTCCGGGTAGTTTGGTTGACATGTATAATATATTTTATCATTTATATTTATCCCAAGCATTTCAACTTTCTGAAAAGCAAATAAATTTTTTTCTGGACTACAAAATACAATTGGATTCTCTAAATCGCCAGTAGTTCTTAAATATTCTCCAAATGGTATATTTATTTGTGAGAGTGATGAACCAATTTCTTGAAAGGATAATAATGAACCAATTTTTTCTTCATCTTCTATTGCTTGAATATTTATTTGATTGGTATCACAATCTGAACTTTCCATGCAAATGTTTTTACAAACTTTTCCTTTCTGTGTAGGTAAAAAACAAAAATTTGCAATTTCATAATTTGTTTGTCTATATAATTGTTCATATATTTTACATTCCGTTGAAATTGATAATATTGATTTTTCTTTAGGACTATTTGTAACCTCTACAGAATCTTCACCATATATCCCAGAACAATTTAAAAACTTATTATTTAGAGATATTTTTGATTGAAATTTTTTCAATTGTTCAAAGGAATTTATCTTTGCAATTGAATGAATGTTATTTTTTTCGGCAAATGAATAGCAATCTGTCAAGTCTGCATCACATTGATATGTTTTAAAACTAAATAGATGATTATTACAATGAATTTTCGTAGTAATATTGTCTTGAAATTTAAAATAACTTTTAAAGCTTGTTTGATCGGGCGAAATATAACTATTTGATAAATGATCATAGTTTAAATTTTCAATTTGTTTATTAAATTCTAAAGTTTTCAAGTTTAATGTTTCACCCGGATTTTTTGAACAATATATCATATTGCCGTTATTACAATCTACTCCATAATATTTATCCAATTGTTCATTAATTTCCTTATCCTTGTAAATGGCCAAGTCAGTAAATCCATGAAAAGGTATTAATTTTCCAAATTCGACATTTGTATTTTTACAATAATCGAGTTTTTCACATATATTTGTTTGAATATTTAAAACTGTATCGTTTTCAATTTGTTTTTGAAAATCAATGTTAAATTCCACAAGAAATTTTGATGGTAATGCATTTTTTTTCTGACATATCCCATAATCTTCAACAATTCCGTCATTACAAACAATATAACCGACATAAGTATTATATGTGCTCGAATTTAGTTGATTTTCTAAAAGGTATTTTCCAGAACCAATTATAAATTCTTTACAATATTCTGATATACATTTTGATTTATTTTCATTAAAATATAATCCTTTACCACACTTTTCTTTAACTGGTACTACATTTTCATCAATTTTCGCACATTTATAATATTCATAAATACTTGAATTGCTACTGAACAAGTCACCAATATTTTTATCCTGACAATGATTTATTGGAACGCATTTTGAACTGAACCTGTCAAATTCTTCCCCGTCCTGACAAACTTTTTCAATTTGTTTACCATCTATACATTCGAAATAGTGATTTCTACTGAGGTCACTTTTTGGGAACGTGAATCCATTGCTTTTATTTGAACATATCGGAATCTCTATACATTCTAACTGATTATCGCTTATATTTGTCAACGATTGATGATCTGAACGGCATCTTAACAGTTCATTTACTTTGCCATCATAATCACATCTCAAATATAACTCTTTAAAGTCGGGATTCGGAAAGTCAAATTTTCCATTATAGTAGTCAAATAGGTGATTTTTAGTTTGAATATTTGAATATGGATTTGACACTATTTGATTATCCATATTTGATTCAATTTCATAAAAGACATAGTTTAAATCCTCTAGTGAAGCTTTAACAATATCTCCATATTTTTTATTAAAGCATGAAGTCTTGATACCAATTTCTGATACATTATTATTAATATAATAATATTTTTCTGGAAGTTTAAAGGGTATTTCCCATGTTTCACCAAATTTTATTTTATCTTTTTCCAAGACTACATTTTTGGGAATTGAAATGTTATTCAAAAATTTCTGATTGTAAAAATCCCATCTTTGACTTGAACTAATTTCTACATTATCAACTTTTTCTACATTTATAATATTTATTTTGGGATTATAATTTAAAATTTTATCATCTTCGAGTTTATAGTTTATTCTAAAAAGCTTATCAAAATATTCAAATATTAAACCACTTTTTTCATGCTCAAATATTCCTGTATATCCTTTAATTTTTAAAAAATTCTCCACAATTTCCTTATATAAATCTTTACTTGGGTCTTCGATAGGTGTTTTAAAAAATAAAAAATAAACAAAAAATAAAACAATAACGGATATTACAATATAAAATATCGACAACTTTGTAAAGCTATCCATAATGCAATTTGATTGTTGTTTACAAAAAATTCATTTTCCAAAGTTAATTAATGAAAAAATTGATTCCACAAAGGTTTATTTTAGTAGAAAAGATTATATCGCCAACCCTTCTCAACACTTTTTTGACTCTATTAATCATAATAATAATTTTATTATTAAAATTCAGAATGAAAAGCTTTATGTTAGAAAAACTATGGAACCTACCGAATTATATTACAATAAGCTTTTTGCTAATGATGAATATATTTCTCAAAAGATTCCAAAAATGATTTGTTATTATCAAAAAAATTATTCAAAACAATGCAATTGCTTTGAATTGGTATTGGTATTTGAAGAACTAGAAAATTATATACCGCTAAGGAAATTTTCAATTAATTTTGTTGATAATAACTTTAGTTGTTATACAAATATCTTTAAACAAATTATTAATTTTTTAGTTTATTTAAAAAATAATTTCAACCTATTGCATGCTGATATTAAACTTTCCAATATAATGATTAATCCTCTACTTTTGGAAATTAAATTTATAGACTTTGAATTGATGCACAATTTGAAAAGTCAACTTATGTATAAAACAATTTGTCGGCATATTGGCAAATACAGATATAAAAATATAGTCCCTAAAGGAGCCGAATATTATCTCCCTCCAGAATGCTTTGGTTTTATTAGCGATACTATAACTGATCCATCAAAACTAATTGAATCTGGTGTTGTATTTAAATCTGCACTAATTATCTTTATGTTAATATTTAAAAACGAAAATTTCCAAGACGAATTTGATTTTGTAAATTTTTTATTCATTGAACATAGTACATTATCAAAATATTTCTATAAAAAACTTGTCGAGAAATTTTCAAATTTATATCAAAATAATACTTTTATAAATATATTAACAAAATGTCTTGATTTTGATTACCGAAATAGACCAGATTTGCAAAATTTATAATATTGGTATTTTTATTGTTGTATCGCCGTAATTTTTAATATATTCTTTTCCAACTTGTGTAAAGCCCAATGTTTGTAATTTTTGCAAAATATTTACTTTACCAGATTTTATACCATTAAATACTTTCAAGAGGTCATTAATATCTTGTTTAATTTTTTCTGAATGTTGTTTCAGTAATGATATTTCTCTTCTTGAGTTTTCATTTTCACATAATATAATTTTTTTTTCTTTTTCCAACGAAAGACTCTGATTATCCAACTCCTCTTTATATCTTTTCAAATTTTCATATTCACCTGCAGGTTCTTGAACTTTCCTTTCAAGTTCATCTATCTGATTTTTTAAAACTAAAGACTCTTGATTTAACTCCCTAATTTTTTCTTCTAAACTTTTATTTTCATCAACTAACAAGTTCTGAGAATTTACTTGTTTTTCCAACTCCTTGAGTTTTTCATTATTCTCTTCCAATTGATCTTTATATTGATCAATTAACAAGTTTAATTGTTGAATATTTTCGGCTTGGACTTTACACAAATTGGAATATATTGTTTCATTGTCTGAATATGTATTTGGATCTGTTGACTGAACATTATAATTAGCTTTCTCTGAAGATTTTCCAAACCAATTATTTGTATAGCCGTAAATAAATATTGCTAGAACCAAAACTATTATGATTATTATATAAATATTATCCATTTTAAACTTTCTTTATTATGGATAATACTTTATTCTGTTTCCTCCTCAAAAGAGTCACTTTCATTTGACATTGATTCGTTTGAATCGTTGTTTGAATTATCCCAAGCTTCATCTTTAATTTGCATATTTTCTTTTCCATTTTCTCGAATATTTAATAAATACCTTTCAATTTGATACTTTTCTAATCGCTCCGTAGAAACATTATATGAATTGTAGTACATTGTGATTGTCAAAATTTCTCCAAATTTTAAATAGAGTAGTGCAAATTCAAATATTTCTTTGGCACTTGATTGTATCAATTCACATTCTATATTGTCAATTATATACTTATATAGCATTGAATCTTTTTTCTCATTCAAACTATATTGAATTTTTACTAATTTTGATTCTATACCAAAGCTATTAATAGCCTCAATTTCTAGTCTTTGATTTTCAATAGAAATTGATTCAATTTTTAAATTGTATATCTTTAATTTTGATTTAAAAAGTTCACCAAATACTTTAGTACAAATAATTGAAAAGTTCATTTGTTTTTGATTTAATAATAAACTATCCATTAAAAAAATGTCTTTTAGTAATGTTGGTTTTACAAGTTATTTAAATTCTAATTTTAAGAGTGAAAAATGTTATAAAAAGCTAAACGAACAAAAATTTTGTATATTCAGTATTGAAATGTTTGAAAAATTTGCAGCTAATATCGATTGTTCGATACTTGAATTTGAAGATGATTGGATTTGCGGAGATACAAACCCGTTAATTCTATTTGGTCTTGTTTGCTCAGAATGTTTATTTAAGTTGGGATTTTACGTTAAAACTGTAAAAACATATATTGAATCAAACTTGAAAATTAAAGGTCCAAATATATTTGTTAGCCCTAACAATCAATTTGAAAATAATACAATTTTATTTCCCAGAGGGAATATTATAATAAATAATATTATATCTTCATTCAAAGAAACACTAGAGATTTTATGTAAAGGTACTACTATTTGGGATCTTTTCGAAGAGCCAGTTAATTTTAATGAAAATCAAATTATTATTAATTCAAAATTAAAAAATACTATTCGTGAAATTGTAAATAAATTGCAAGTTGTTGATTGTAATAACTTAAATATTACTACAAAAATTAATTATATTTACTTATATAGGCTATTTATCTTATTATTTTTTTGTGAAAATTTTGACTGGAATTCTAGGTTTGTTGGATCTAGATCTAGATCTCCAATATTTTATATACTTGAACAACTATTTAAATATATTGATGATACTATAAAAAATTACTCTAGGAATTCAATTTATGAAAAAGTTTTGGAAGGATTTAGAATTTTCGATATTTCTAAAACAAGTGAAGAGGAAATCGAGAATGTTCCTATATTAACTAATATATTCCTAATGGATTGTATGCCGTCAAAATTAATTAATCAAAATAACAAACTTGAAACAATTCCAATTCTACCAAATGTGGTATTTAAGTCTGAATTAGGTCTTCAAGCCATATTTACTCTAAATAATGAAACTCCACTCGTGGCTTTTGCACAATTTGGTTTAAAACAAATTATTATTGAAGGCTACTATTTAAATTCTAAAATCCCACAAAACTTTGAAGAATTATGCCAAATTTATGGGATAGATAATGAATATCATTCATTAAATAGCAAAATTTTTAACAAAGTATACCATGGTTTTAATAATAATTGTGGTAATACTATGCAATTTCTTGTTACTTTATAATATATTCAATAAAATTAAATTTGATTTTTTAAACGACACTCTTTTAACTTTTACTATAACTCCATACTTATAAGTGTTTACTTATAAACACTTATAAACACTTTTCAAAATTTCTCTACAACCCCAAACTATATATAAAATGTTAAAATTTCCATAAGCCGCTCCGCTATATCTTATCCAAATATTGCTCACAATTGTCTGATTATTAGAAAAATTCAAATCCATTATATAATAATATATACTATTTGATCCGCTCCGCTACTTTTCGTTTAAAACAATAGTTTAGAAGTAAAAACTAATTGCTGCCATCTATCCTTGAATTAAATAGTAGCGGAGCGGATATATGAAATTTTCAAGCTAAATATGCAATAAAATACTAGTTCTCTGAAATATTTCCGCTACTTTTCGTTTAAAACAATAGTTTAGAAGTAAAAACTAATTGCTGCCATCTATCCTTGATTAATTAATTAAATAGTAGCGGAGCGCAAAGTAGTTAGATAATTTTAAGTACGATTTCTGTAATTTTACTTCAATAGTCGTTCACTAGTTCGTTCACTAGTTCTACATATGCCATAAAAGTGGTATAAACATTTATATCAGGTGTAAAAGTCTATAATGCAAAGTAGTGAATAAATAGCTAGAAATTGGTATAAACATTTATATTAGTAGCGGAGCGGAAATATTTCGATTTGTGACTTTTGTGACTTTTGGCTCACACTACATGGCATATTGACCGCTCCGCTACTAATTTTTATAGTAAAGTATAGAATTTTTGTGAAAACTAGTCCAACAAAACAATTGCTAAAAATTTCAAATTTTTTCTTCTTATCTCTAAACAAAATTTTTATAACTGATAAGAAGAGAAAAGTAGTATAAATAGGGGTGCATTTTGGCCGCCCGGGTTCTCTGAAGAAGAGATCTTCAGTCGTTCACTAGTTCTCTGAAGAAGAGATCTTCAGTCGTTCACTAGTTCTCTGAAGAAGAGATCTTCAGTCGTTCACTAGTTCTCTGAAGAAGAGATCTTCAGTCGTTCACTAGTTCTCTGAAGAAGAGATGTAAATATATATATTTTTTAATTTTTTTTATTTTTTTCCAAGTGACCTTGAAAATTTAAGAGAGAATAATTGCATAAATTTATTATAATTCGCCCTCAATGTAACTTTTTCTATTATCAAACATATTTGTTTGCAAAACTTATCATTCGTGTCAGATTATTACGAGTTTCTATAAATTTACAAAATTTTTGTGAAAAATTATCTACTACTATATGCTTCTCATACCTATAATATATATAACTAGGGTCAAAATATTTTCTCATATTTTCAAGCTTCCGTTGATGTTTTTCTCTCAGTAAGACAGTATTTTGCCAGAAATCTATTCTTATATTTGAAAATTCGATAAGAGCGTCATTTGTATACTCATTATGATGTTATAGTTATTAGGAGTTGAACTTTTTATTGAACTTGAATATATTTTCAAATGTTTTCATTTATTGAATACATATTATAATCACTTGAGTATCATCAATATTAATAAAGGTTAAACCTAACACAATGAGCTGAATGGGTAATAAATCTATAGCTAAAGCACAAAATTATATGTATAAATTCTATTTCATTTAGTCATTGAACTTGAATAAATAAAAGTTTAGCTTTAGTTTTCAAAGATTTTCTAGATTTTTTTCAATTTTATTTCTGTTTGTTCAGGTTATTGAAATTACATAATCTTTTGGAAAATGTTCGGCCATTGGTTCAAAATTTATATTAAGAGTCATGTTATCGAAAATATATTTGAACATATTATAGGCTTGATTTTTTACAAATTTAAGACAACAATTTGAAGAAGTAAATTTGTGTTGATTACAACTTAGATTGTAATTTGAAAAAAAATATACACTTGCCATTTGTTTAGAAATTTTCTCCACTATTAAATCCAGCGGATTATTGTTAATTGAATCCAACTGTCTAATAAAATCATTCAGCTCCGTATATATAAAATTGGTTTTCAAAAATTTACAGTTTATATTTCTCGACATAAAGTCAAATAGAGATTTCATTTGATTGCATTGAGTAATTGTGGTACAAAATAAGACGGGTTTATTGACAATACTAAACAGTTGGTTTCGCATAAGATAATCCATCAAGTTTTTAGTTGCTGTTGCACTGAAGCTGTTTATGTTGAAAATTTCATTGTATTCTTCAATAATGCCAGAACATAAAGATAATCTCAACATTGAAATTTCAATTTCTTTGGCACTGTTGTCAGTTGAATAGTTTGTAGAACAGACAATAATTTGAGTATTGAACGCGACATCCAGGCTATTGAAGAAGAATTTCTTCTCAATTTCCGAGTTGTTATTGTTTCGGTTGACAAGTTTTATAACCGTTTCGTCATCCAATCTTTTGACGGTGTTGAATAAACGCTTTGCTCCGATCGAATGATTTGCGAAACGTAAAGCAAATTTCTTGACACTCTTTAGATGTCGGTTTGTTTTTTCCTTACCAAGTCTCTAACTTTCTCGGACATGTCTAAACCAACACCAACATAAAAAATGATATTTGATATTAATTATGAAAACACTTATATATCAAATGAAAATCTAAAGTTTAAAAACAACAAGTTCAAATAGTAGCGGAGCGGGTCTAAACAACTCATATATCAAATGAAAATCTAAACTTTATTCAAGTTCAAATAGTAGCGGAGCAGGTCTAAACAACTAACGCCAAATGAAAATCTAAAGTTTAAAAACAACTAGTTCAAATAGTAGCGGAGCGGGTCTAAACAACTCATATATCAAATGAAAATCTAAACTTTATTCAAGTATTTAATTTTGTCTAAAGTTTATTTTTCTGTACTCCAATGAATGTCTAAACAACTAGTCATTACAATTCATCACTAACGCAAGCATTTTCTAATAGTTTACTTTTGTAAAAATATAAACAACAATAAAATTGCAAATACAAAAATTAAAATATTGCCTAAAATATCAGTTCCTTTATTCACAAGTATTTCATCAGAAATTTGATGAATAAAGGAATATTAGTGCAAAATATTTTTTTTAATTTAAATCTTTACCTATTTAAGAGAAAATTGATTTCAAAATTTTATTGAAGTAAAATCTAATTGCTGCCATCTAATTACTTAATATACATTATCTCAAATAATATTATTAAAAAATATCTAATTACAACTATTACTTAATATCATATTCTAACCATCTATCCTAAAATATTGATTATTTTATTCAGTGCATTCATTGAAAATATTGAAATCATTCCAAATATCGATCATCAAAATCTTTCAAATTTCATTGAATTAAGAGAAAAATATTTAAGTAAACATAATAATGACAGTTGTTGTAAAAATACAATTTTAATGTCCTAATTCAGTTTTTCCTGATTTGTTTATTAATTAGTTCTCTGAAGAAGAGATTTTCCTCAAAAATCAAAATAACCTTGAAAATTTCAAACTAAATCATGCAAATCCGCTCCGCTACTTCAACAGAAATATAGTGAATTGTAGTAGTAATAATTTATGATTTGTTTATTAATTCTCTGAAGAAGAGATGTAAATATATCCGCTCCGCTACTATTTTCTAGAGTAATATATTGCTTCGGTTTCTAGTTTTTCAAATATATATTTCTAAAATATAGTTTTACCAAGTAGCGGATTAATCTGAAATATTCAAATTTTAGCTTCTTATCTCTGTTAGAGATTTTTAAAACTGATAAGAAGTAAAAAGTAGTATAAATACAGGTGCATTTGGGCCGCGCCGGTTCTCTGAAGAAGAGATCTTCAGTCGTTCACTAGTTCTCTGAAGAAGAGATCTTCAGTCGTTCACTAGTTCTCTGAAGAAGAGATCTTCAGTCGTTCACTAGTTCTCTGAAGAAGAGATCTTCAGTCGTTCACTAGTTCTCTGAAGAAGAGATGTATATATATATATATATTTATTTTTTTTATTTTTTTCCTTAAAATTTTCAAGCTAAATATACCAAAAAATGAATATAAACATTAATATTAGGTGTATAAATCTTTATTTTTATATATATAGATATATCTTCTATTGTTGAAGTTAAAAGTTTCCTAATATAAAATATCTATTTCTAAATAAAAAAGTATTATTTATATAGGCGAAAAAATATAGTTGAGAAAAATAAAATTGGAAAAAATTTAGAATCTTAATAAATGAAATGACAAATATTAACGAAAGTAATAATTCAATATTTTCTCAAAATGTTAAAGAATATGGAGAAAGAATAATTAGAAATAAAATAATATCCAAAGCAAGCAGTTTACATAATTCACCCCCCAAGAAAAAAGTTGTAGATTCAACAAATTTTGACGATGCATTTGTATTTAAAAGAGTCTCGGAATATTATTATTTAAATAAAATTTCAAATTTGATAGAAAATAATAGCGAAATTCGAAACATCCTAATAGAAAGCAAATTTTTTGACGAAAATATTATCAATCAATTAAAAGAGTCGGATTCAGATTTTATTCATACTGGAACATTTGCAAAAATTTTAATGATATGTAATTGTGTTGAAGATTTTCATTTTCAAGCTCGATTTTACTATTCTGCTATAAATTTAGTATATTTATTTGCAAATTATTTTTTCAACGGTGAACGCAATGAATGTGATGAATCAGATAAGATACAAAATGAAAATGAAATAACTTTATTCTTGATAAATAACTTTCGAAACAAATTAATAAAAAAGGAAAAACTGGATTCTGAGTGTTTTATCCCAGACTCATTAAAACCAGTATTGAAAATTATGATTAAAAAAATATTTCCAATTCTAGAAAAATATATTAAAAATTCTATGGTAAAACTTTTTAAACCCCTAATGTCAAATAGTAAACGAAAAGATGACCATATTATATATGCACAAAATAAAAGGATAAAATTATAAAAACTTAATGGAGATTACTTATGAGATAATTGAAAAGCAGCAAAAATTTACAGGATTAGAAAAAAATGTAAAATTTTTATTGGATAATAAACTTGAAATAAACTTTAGAAAATCCAAAGTAATAATTTATATAAATAAAAAAAAATTTTCATTTGAGGTTGATTTATTAGACCAAACTAAAAAAATTGCAGTCGAATGTCAAGGACCCCATCATTATGATGATACTCTTACTCACAGTTTATGTCAGTTAAAAAAGATTGTAAATTTAACCTTAATAGGATATAAATTTTATGCGATACCCTATTATTATAAGCATGATGGATGGAAATCTAACAAGTCAATTAATAAATCAAATGAAAATATTTTAAATGGTGGAAAATTATTAGATTATATAAATTTTGTAACAAAATCTAGATAAAAATTTTAATGAATGAATTAAATTCGCTACGACAAGTACCACATTTTCCATCTAAATAAAATATACAGTCTTTACAAATATTTAAATGTGCACATGGTAACACTAGGATAGATACAGAATTTACTTTACATGCAATGCACTGAAATTCATCAGAAGTAGAAACATTATGCAAAAATTGCTTTTTAATATCGAGAAACATACAAGAATCTGTAAGATGGGATGTATGTTCGTCTTCCGGTATATCCTCTTCAGTCCATTGGTATAGTATTAGTCCACAAGAAAAACAAACCACTTTATCCATATCTCCTTGATAAAAAAATCCAGCTTTTGCCAAGTTTTCGGGTAATTGTTTTGAGCAATTGTTTTCCCAATTGAATTTTGTAAAACTTTCTAATCTATCTTTTTCTTCAATATACTTTGGATATTTTGGTTGTTTAAATACGATTGCCCTTTTTAATAAAACATTTAAACTCGATTCTAAAACAGCCTTATTATTATAATAAGGTGAACTATTCATATTTCCACATACATCATTTTCAATAGCAAATATATTCTGAAGATTTTCTATATTTTTGCAATTGGGATTTGATTGTATATGTAATAATATAATATTTTTATAATCATCATTTTTTCAGGCATTTCAATTTCAACACCACAATATTTACATTTAATGATTTGTTTAAAATTTAAATCAATAAAATTTTCCATTATATTATATTATTTTTAAAAGTCTTTATTATATACCGAAGCTTTATGGATATTTTTTAAAAAAATTTGATTTCTAATTACAATATTCGACCAATAAGTTCGCGAAATTGAAGTTATAGAATTTTTGTCAATTTTACTTGTAAATTGTTTAGTGCTTGAATTTGAATTAAAAGAGTCCAAAAAACTTTGATTTGAAACAGAATTGTCAGAAAATAAAAGTTGACCATCAAAAGTTGTTTCTTTTTCAGTTTCCAAATTATTATTTATAATTGAAGTTTCAGTTTTTTTATACTTTTTAAAATAATTGTCAAATTCAGAAAAAATGTCACTTTCATCAAAATAACACTTTAACTGTTTTTGTAAATACATCCTAATTGCAGATAACAAATGATCTTCGTAAAGTTTATTATCTGGATTGTTTGTAACTTGAATGTCAGCAGCTTTGACAAATGCTTTTAAAATTGAACACTTTTCCTTGCAAATATTATTTAATTCGTGCCATTCTTGCGGATAGACTTCTAGATTGGGATGACAATTTGGATTTGAAACTTTGGAACGACATTTGAGAAAACAGAGTAGAATTAATCTTAATCCATGAACAGAAGAATTTACATTATGGGAATTTTTTATAAAAATATTATTTTCTATTTGTTCATTTATTGTTAACGGAAAACTATAATCAGTTTCACAAAGTTGTAAAATAAATTTCGATAGGAAAAACATTCTAAAAAGTCTTTCTTCTAGAGCATTATCTACCGCAAATTTCCAAGATTTATTCATATTCAAACAAAATGTCGTCATTATCATGCCTTTTGTTGCCTTTTTATCATACACGCCTCGAATTCCAGTTATACCATTTCCGGATAATTCTTTAAAATAATTTATATTAATTCCATTTGTAAAACCAGATTCTTCCAAAACACTTATACGTTTATGAAATATATCTTTCAATCCAGTTTTTGTATCAGAGCCATTATAACTACTTTTAAAATATGTCGTATCAATATTTTCAGAATACAAGTCAGTCAATACTTGACATAAAATTTTATAAAAGGTTGTTTTACCACTATCCTTTTCTCCAATATTTATAATTATTTGCTTGATAATATTTTCACCACAAATAGCAATAGCGATTTGAGTTAGACAATAAGTAATAAATTCGCCATTAAATATAAAAGTTTTGGAAAGAAAAATTATACAATATACTAACGAAGTTAAACTTTTCTTTCCCAAGTTTATATATATTTTGTTGTGAAAATCTTCAATATATTTTTCAGTATATTCAAAATATTTACTTTCCAACTGCTTAAGCCAAACATTTCCTTCATTTACAACTTGTGCTTCTAGACTATCATGCACAACTTGTGCTTCTACACTATCATTTTCAACAGAATTTTCCTTAATCTTGGAATGCCAATTGTATAAATTTGGAAAACGCGTTTTCATAACATCTATCTGTTCATTTTCAAACATTAGCATATAATTTCGATAACTTGAAATTTCTTCTTTACTAAATAAGTTGCAAATTTCATTTCCAATTTCACTTGAAATTCTATTAAATTCATTATAGTCTGTAAAACATGATTTCAAGTCTATACTTTCTATCGAAGTCCTGTTTAATAAAAAACCCGGAGAATATGGAAGAATTGTTCCAGATACAAGATCAAATACTCCAATATTTGTCAACAAGATTAATGGATTTGTGTTTAAATTGCTAATCTCTTGCGAATATTTTGAATGTCTAATTTGTGTAATAAGTTCACGAATTTTTTTCTCATAAAATATTGTTCTAAAATTTTCAAATAAACCAGGATTATCAGATGGAACAAAATTGTCCAAAATTTGACCAATTAATTTTCTATAAAAGTTCAAGTGTATTTCATTAATCTCTTTAGCAAATTTTAATTGATATGTTCCACAGTTTGCGTCATAGACATAGTAAGTAATATATTGACCATTTTTATCTTCGCAATTTATATATTTTATTGGAGCAAATATTCCCAAAACTCTAACCAACATGTCTTTCAGGTACTTTTCAAATTGTCCTAAAGGAGAGTTTGGCATCCATTCTTTTGGAATTGAATTTCGTTTGTATCTTTTTTTCTTGTCTTTAGAAATTATTTGTTCCTCTTCTACTGAACTAGAAACATGTCTCCACAACTTGTCCAAATATTTAATATATTGCTCAACAGCCGAATAAGGTATTTGAAATTCTAAATTTGAACCCGAATCATAAGTATCGATATGCGAGTAAAGTTCGGGAATTGAATTTGTCATTACTGATTTCAAGTCTCTTCTATTTAAACTATCTGAGAGAAAACTTGACTTGACAAGTTCGATATTTTGTAAAATTATAAAATATAAATCTCTGATGGTAAAGTTTTCAGTCAATTGAAGCATATTTGATGATATGCAGTTTTTCAATCTTTCCACAATGTTTGCTAAATTGCTATTATCAGAATAATTTATATAATCCACCTTTTCCAGAACTTGGATTAATTGTTTCATATTTACATTGATTACTTTCGATAATCCATAAAGTGTTAACACAAAATAGGAATAGTTGTTTAGTCTTAGTAATAACTTTATTGCACATTCATCCAATCCTTTTAAAGAGTATTTAAAAATTTTTGAAATTGTTAGTATATTGTCAAAAATTTCCTTTTCATTAGAGTTTAATAATGTAAACACTTTTTTCATATTCTCATTATATGATGTGCATTGAATACTAATATATTTCAAATTTTCTTCTGAATCCACTTTAAAAATATCAAATATGTGATTTTTAATACTTTTTGTTGTTAATGGAAATAATTGAGCAAACTTTGGTAAAAATTCAAATATTTCAAAATCACATAATTCCTTTCGAAAATTAAAGATTGTAGATTCATTCCAAGTTAATAACTCTTTAGTTTTTGTTCCATAAGTTTTTGTTTTATACGAAAGATTGCTTTGAATAATGACATTTGAATAATTCCAAACAAGTTTATTTTCACTATCTTTGTCTAAAACTTCTAATCCAACAATACCCACTGGTTGATCAATTGATTCATTATCAATTGAATCCACAATCTCTATTGGATATTCAAATAAATAACGGAAAAATTGCGGAAGACAGAGTGAACCAATGTTAATCGTTTGGTTTGTCCAAACAAATGGAAACATGCATAAATAGCGTAACATTAAACTATTTTCAATATTATTAGTAGCGTAGCGGGTATCTTTTAGTTTTCTTCGTTTTGCTTCAGTCTGCTTTATTGTATTTTGGTTAACTAATTCAAATTTAAACAACTCGGCAGACAAGCTTTGATTTTCGGCAAGGCTCCCAAATTTTTCTGCTAAGTATTTTAAACTTTCTGAGCCAAATTCAAATGGACTCGAATGAAATGATGGACCCAACAACACAAATCCCGACGGACTATATACATCTTCCCTATTTGATGATTTTCCACATAATGGTAGAGACCAGGCACTTGGTATATCAAAACAACATTTAACTCCAAACATTTCAAACATTAACCACAAGTTGTTATTTCTGTCTAGTTGTATTGTAAAATTATTATTGAAATTTTCATTGCTTTCTTGTAGCCATTTATTAAATTTCTCCATCATAAATCTATAATTCAAAGGAGACATATATATCTCTTGAAAAATTATATGCCATCCACCAGTTCGAGCTACTTTCTTTGTATAATTGTCATTGCAAAGAAATACTTTTTCAAGTATCAATCCTATAAATTGCTTATCCTCTTCACGAATTTCATCAAATAAAAACTTTGAAAATAGATCAATTAATATTTGAAAACATTTATCTCTATCGAAAATATTGCTAAAAGGCTTTGAGCATATGTTTTCATATCCACTTTCTTCAATTCGTTTTACATCAATGTCCAAGATTAAAGCATGTGTTTCACAACTTGACAAAATTATTTGCAATCTCTCTGTTGAATGGTTTGTTTGAAAATTTAAACTTTTATACTGACTAGGAATTTGAGTATATAAATAAGAGAGATACTTGTTTAAAAAATCATTTTTTGATCGTTTATCAATACAGTAATAACCTCCCGAACAATTTCCTTCTTTAATTTTAGTTATCCTATAATAGTTTTGATCATTGCGTATTCTTGCCTTATCATTTGGATTTATTTCAGTCAAATATGCCTTTACAAGCTCAGAAGTCATTTGGTTCACTAGACTTTAAAGCAAAAACTCTTTTATTATTAACAAGTATAATATTATTGCAAAACAAAATAGTCAAACAATTTCTTTACAATGTTGTCAAAATCCACAAATTACAGGAATTAGTAATAAAGCGGCTGACGAAGAAGTTAGTTTATACTGTCTTAATTGTGGTAAACGCAAAAATGTTTAAAGTCGACTTGATATACCTTTGTATTTTTATATCAACCACTATTTTACTTTTATCGCTTTTATACTATATATTTGATAAAGAAATTATTCATCAAATTAATTACTTGGCTGATAATAAATTTAATTTTGCACCCAATGCTTTGATAAAACTTAAACATGAAAATGTAAAAAAATCTCTTAATCAAAATCTTGAAATGCTAAAATTATTTTCCATGACAAATGAAGAAATTGGAGGGACAAAACAAGATTTCGATAAATTATATCAATATTTAACTTTAGTATAAAATAAAGCGTATTTACCAATGGACCGAGATTCTGATATAGCTAATTCTGATTCTGACTCGGATACCTCAACACAAACCCCCAAAAACTCAAATCTATTTTAAAACAACCAAAAAAGACGATTTTTATAATAAAAAACCCAAAAAATTTAAAAATAAATCTAAACAATCTGACGATGAAACTGAAATAATGATGAGTTTATATAAAAATCCTCCTAATTATAGAAATCATGATTATCAAAATCAGCTACTACCTAAAAAAAGATTGAATCTAGTTAGCGACTTTGATCATTTCCTATTATTGAATTCTAATAATGCAATGAAGGCTATTGAAATTATGTATTCAATATTGAGAGAGGGATATCAAGTTTCAAATTTTGCTATAATATATGATCAACCCGTTAAAATGGCAAACATTTTTGGCCATTTTATTAATGTTGCAAATTGTTTAATGGGAAATCCTATTCCACTTGAAAATTTCGATACTTTTATAATTGTTCATTCGGGAAAGGAAAATTTAAGAGAATTGGTTGAAACAAGAGTTGACAATAGTGAAAGTGCAAAAAGAAAAGTTGGTCATGGAAAATTTAATCAAGACGCAGAAGGAATATTCTATTTTATTATAAATCTTCCTTTAATTATTAAACTTGCAGAGCAGGTGACACTATTAAATCAATTTAATCAAAATGTTTCCAACTCAAATGGCATAATTAAACCTCTGGAAGTTATTATGTCCGAAGATCAAAAACGAAAAAGAAAAACTAATGAATGGCACAAAATACTTTCCAATTCTTTTGTAGCTGATAATACTACAATCATTGCAATACTTGCTTGTTTTCATGCACTAGCTCATGCTTTAGAATATTGTCTAACAGGAAATGTAATTGAGGAAGGACATAGATTTGCAGAAAATAATATTTTTTATTTTTTAATTGAATTTCTAAAAAGATATATTTCTAATAATTATATTTATAAAAGTTTACATAAAGATTAAAACATGTTTATTCATTAGATATTTTTTGTTTTTTTGATACTTGTTCCACTCTTTCATCCAGACTGATATTTTCTGGTTTCACATCCTCTGTAATATTTGTTGGCAATTGAATTCCAGATAAGGCACTCCATTGTAATTGATAATTTTCACCGGATGTTAAAATTAATCTTTCAATTTCTAATCCAAATTTAAAAGATCTTAGTACTTCTCCATCCTTTTGACCTTGACTTATACCGATATAAGATATTGAAAATTCAATAACACAATTTCTAGTTTCAATTGATTGCAATTCTGATAGACAAATATATTTTGGCTGCATACTTTTTGAAACCTCTATAATTTGAGTAAAGCATATTTTTAAATGCTTTTCCCTAATTTTTTTAACAAAATTTACAAATTCGTGATTATATTTATATAATCCATCAAATGCATTATTAGCATTATAGGCACAACTATTATCAAAGTCAATAATACATCCATCTGCTTCATTTTTCGGGTCAATTATACACCTATTCTCTCCAAATGTGATATTTCTATTTTTATAGTTTGATAGATCAGCATAGGATAGAATAGCGTCATCGATACTTCTAATAATTAAAATTTTTTTACACCATTGACAAGTTGTATCTCTGCCCTTATAAACACCACAATTTTTTGAATTAAACACCAAGTTTCCCTTTATATAATCAATCTCGCCAATATATTTTTTGAGTCTACTTTTTTTACTTTAAGACTATAATCAAACTTTTCAATTATTAATTGTCTTAAAATTGACAATATTCCACAATCCTTATTTTCTGAATTATTATAATTATTTGAATCTTCTAAAAACATTAAATATCCTCTTTCCACATTGTCCGTCAATTTTGCTATTGTTGAATTGTCTGTTATTATAACAACATTTTCACATGTTATATAAATTCCATTGAATATGCGAAGATTTTGCTTGTTATTTGTAAGAAAGTCAATACTCTTTGAATTGTACTTCTCTTCACTAGATTTTTTATTTGTAATTGTCAAACTATTACATCCAATTTCTTTTGACTTGATTTCATTATAAAAATAATTATAAATAATCTCATTAATTTCATCATTTGGTTTTTCTTTAATTTTATTTACAAGTTCAATATCAAATATTGAAATTATAGTTTTTATACTTTTTTGTTTATCATTTTGAATTTTTTTTATATAATTTTCAATATAACTATAATTTTTAAATAAATAAGCAGAATTATTATATAAATTTTTATAACTAAAACTTTTATTCATTTTTGTAAATTACCGAGTAGTCTGTTTACTTCTTCTGGTGAATGTGACACTAAATTTCTTTTCCCATCTTTTAAATACTCTTTACTAAACCTTATCTTCAAATCTATATTCAAAATTGAGATTATAATTATTCCAATAACTGTTCCGATAAACAAGTTTCCTGATATTATTATATAAAATAATATTATAACTAATAAAAATCCTAAAACAGATAGTTTATACAACATTGTTAAAATTTTTATTAATGAAATTTATTTAGTATATATATTTATTTTAAATTTTAATTCTATTATCAATGATTATTACAATTTCTACTTTTTGGTGTTTGGCTAAATATTTTACATTTATTAAATTTTTCTTGACACATTATTAAATGTCTTTGAAATATATTTTGGTGTATTTTTTTCTTTTCTTTCTTTAAAATAGTCGCTCCGAAAACTTTTTGAACATTTATGACAATCAACCTTTTTGTGAGGTCCACCCATATTTTCATTGATGTTATATGTAACTTATCTTATATGTAACTAGTTTTTTGTAGCTTTAATAAAAGTTTTTTCTTCAATAAAATTTTGTCTACATCATTGTCTCCCACTCAAAATTTTCAAGGTCATTTTAATTTTGAACAAAAACCAAAAAAAATATAATTATATATATATATATATACATCTCTTCTTCAGAGAACTAGTGAACGACTGAAGATCTCTATTTTTATAGAGATATAGTGAATTTTAGTAATATATTTATATTATTAAAATTTTTCTAATCATATTTTATTAGTATGACTTACTAATTTTTTTAATTTTATTATATATATATACATCTCTTCTCAAAATTTATTCTCATTAATATTTGAAAAAAAAACAAATACTATTTTCTATTATTATATATATATATATATATCATTTCTTCTTCAGAAAAATATAAAATATATATATATAGATCTCTTCTTCAGAGAACTAGTGAACGACTGAAGATCTCTTCTTCAGAGAACTAGTGAACGACTGAAGATCTCTTCTTCAGAGAACTAGTGAACGACTGAAGATCTCTTCTTCAGAGAACCCGGGCGGCCAAAATGCACCCCTATTTATACTGCTTTTCTCTTCTTATCAGTTTTAATATCAATAAAGAAAGATAACAACAGAATTTATTTTAAAAATTTGGAATTACAATACAAATTGAAGAAACAAAGTAATCTTGAAAATTTAGTAGGTAAACTCATATAAATATTTGAAAAAGTTAATATTATTCTAAAATTTTATATAATATGCTACATTTTTTTGAAAATATTTATTTCAACAGTCTATAATTTTAATTATATTAGTATAGTTAATTATATTATTTAATAGCAAATATGTTCTCAAATAAGTCTAAATTTAAAATAATATTTACAATGAAAAAATGGGTAAAATTGCATCAATATTACGATTACACACAGAGCATTTGTTTAGATTTAATATACATTCACTACATTGCACTCTGTGTAGACAAGGCAGTATTAAGCAATTTTTTCTGTTTGAAAAACAAATAATGCATAAATCTTTGTCTTTATCATCATTTTGTTGCTTTTCCAATTGCTTTATTTGAATATAGAAACAATTTGGCGAGTGTTTATAATGCTCACAAAATGGGTCATCAGTTTTTTCAAAATCCTTTAATTGAAGATTACAATAATAACATTTAACCCTATCATCCATTCCATAATAGTAAAATCCTGCATCCACTAAGGATTTCACGTTTATAAAGTTATATTCAGTTGGCCAAATTGCAAACGTTTTCAATCGGTCTGCTTTTGATTTATAAACAATGTTATATGGTTTAGTAAATATTATTACATGTGGTAACATTTCTCTCAAGATTACTTTTTTCTTTTCCCTAATTTCATTTTCAAAGTCTTATTACTATTAAATTGAATTTTTTTTACAATATTTGTACAATAACTGTATCTTGACTCATGTTCCTTTAAAATAACCTTATAATTTCTATAAAGTTGGATATTTATCACTCCATTACAACAGAAACATGCTACTTCCAGTTGATTTTTTCTATAGAATCCATATTCGGCTAATTTAATTGCCCAATAGTCTTGTGTCTCAAATGTATTTAGTCGTTCATCAAACTTTTTATACAAATTTACCTTTAAACTAACCATTTTATTATTTAAAAATATATGTTAATCGTCCAATTTCAATTAAAATGCAAACGAATTATTATACAACTTTATTAATTAAAAATATATGTTAATCGTCCAATTTCAATTAAAATGCAAACGAATTATTATACAACTTTATTATTTAAAAATATATGTTAATCGTCCAATTTCCATTAAAATACAAACGAATTATATGCGAATTATTTCCTATCGAGCCTTTTGATAAACATAATAACAAAAAAACACAGTAACAGCTAAAGCACCTGCGACTGTGACTGCGCCTACAATTATTCCTGCGATTCCAGCCGGACCCAAATCACCTGTAGAAATATTTTATATTATTAATATCATTACGATTGAAAGTAGATTTTTTCGTTACCTCTCCTCTCGCCATATCTGCCTTGGCCCAAATCATAAGTTCCTCCAATGTTTCCTTGGCATGAAATTTTTGACACAAAACTAAGCAAAACTATAAGTATTTCAAATAAAAACATTTTCATTTAACGCAATTAACTGTTGACTATAGATTATAATATCGTATTTATATTTGTTGATCGTGATTTTATATTATTAATATCATTACGATTGAAAGTAGAATATATTATCAAATGTAGATGGTTACAATTTTTCATTACAGTAAAAGTAGTGTAAGTAATTAGAATAGATGGCAGCAATTACTATTAAGTAAAATTATTTTTTTTATTTTTTTCCTTAAAATTTTCAAGCTAAATATACCAAAAAATGAATATAAACATTAATATTAGGTGTATAAATCTTTATTTTTATAGAGATATAGTGAATTTTAGTAATATATTATATTATTAAAATTTTAAAAGTAATGAGTATTTTATTAGTATGACTTGCGTATATTTTTTTTTAATTTTTATGGGTATATATATATACATCTCTTCTTAAAATTTATTCTCATTAATATTGCTAAGGAAAAAAGTTATAATATACTATTTTCTATTATTATTTATACTAGAATTTCAAGATCATTTTGATTTTTAACGAAAAAAAGAAAAAAAAATATAAATATATATATATATACATCTCTTCTTCAGAGAACTAGTGAACGACTGAAGATCTCTTCTTCAGAGAACTAGTGAACGACTGAAGATCTCTTCTTCAGAGAACTAGTGAACGACTGAAGATCTCTTCTTCAGAGAACTAGTGAACGACTGAAGATCTCTTCTTCAGAGAACCCGGGCGGCCAAAATGCACCCCTATTTATACTTCTTTTTACTTCTTATCAGTTTGAAAATCAATAAAGTAAGATAAGAAGAGGAAAATTTTCAAAAAAATTAAATATATTAACCCACATAAATCTTTGCCAATTTGAGAGAAATTTACTTAATCTAATTAAAAATTTTATTGAACTTAATCTTTTTTTCAAAATTTTATTCAAGTATGCCACCTATTGAAATTATTGAATCTACAAATCTACTTAAAAAACTATTCTAATTAAAAAAATTTTATTTATAATATTAAATTTATACAATGAATAGTAAATAGTTGCATTGTAAGTAAAATATTATAAATAAATAAATTTCTATATTCTCTATTAGAGTTATTAGAGAAATATTCTAAATATATATTTGCCCAATCCGGTATTTTTGGCTCGTGTTGTAAATTTGCCTCTTGACTAATTGGTGTCATGAGTAAAAGTCTCAACATATTTAATTGACGAATACTTCTCAAGTCACATGTAATATCATTAAATTGAGTTAAAAAGTTTACAATTTTTTCAACAAAATATTTAATTGATTCGTAATAGGTTTCTGAGTCTTGAATCTTTAAGCTAATTACTTTGCACTCATTTAATAACTGTATTGTGAAATGTTCAATCGGATTAAAACATTCGATAAATTTTGACTTGAAAATATCACCGTCATGTACAATTTCTACTAAACTAGAATCTTTGTTTTTAAAATACAGAAAATATTGCAATTCAAATATATTTGGACAATATTGTTTAAATGAATTATTTATTTTATCTTTTAATTCTACAAGACTAATTAAAGAATCTATGTATATTACACTAGAAACATTTATAAAATTTAATCTTACATTAATTTCGTTTGTCATTTTAAATCTTATTTTTCTATTTATTTATATCATTTTCTATTTCTTCAGTTTCTTGTTTTTGTTTTTTATCGACATTTACTTCTTCTTCGTCTGTATCATATTGTATTTCTTCACTAATTTTTCTCTTTGAATTTTTTGGCCTTTTGGATTTTTTTTTACTTTTCGGGTCATTAAAATCTGATATATTTATCACATAATAATTGTTATTTGGATTTAAAATAAATTCTGATGGCTTTACAAATGAAATTGTATGTAAATTAAATTTATTTAGTTTTACAACAGATGATCCATAAATTGAGTTATATGCTTTTGATTTAAATCCTAATCCGATTTCAAACTCAACTGAATATATTCCAAAATTTTCCATTTCTGATAAATAATATTTCTTTTTGACAATATTTTCTTCGAGAATTGGATTTTCAAGCAACTCTACAATTACTACTAATGATCCCTTAATTGGAAAATTTAGCTTAAATGATTCATACCACCCAAGATTCGAAAACTTGGCAATTAAAGACATTCCTTTAATTTTCTTTGTTGAAGCTTTTTTGCTGAATTATGAGCCTTTATTTGTTCATATTCGGTTAATGCATAAACACTTAAATTTACTCTATTTCCAATACAAACATTACTTATTGAATTAATCACGTAACCTCTTGGAATTGATAAAATTATTGACTTGAACGCTACGAGATTAGGTTCGATTTTTGCAACATTTGAGACGGTATCTTTAATATTGAAACTAGCATAATCCATATTTTCCAAAGTTCTAGTTTCTTCATTTTTTGAATCAACATTTTTAATCGTTAATTGATTTTCTAGAATATTATATCGAATTTTTTTTGAATTGCTTTTCTCATCATCCGGAGAATATATATCTATAATATGCTTTGGAAATAGCTCAAGCTCAGAATAATTCATCTTATTTACACTCATTATTTTTATTGTTTTCTTTATTTTATATTCCAACAATAAAATAATATACTAACTGACTTTCGTGCAATTTATATGCAAATCGAAACAATTTCCTATGAGATAACAAGAGACGACTTTATAAAATTATTTAGTCTTATTGATAATGATAGAAAGATGCTCGATTACTTTACAACGTTGAAAAAACTAAATTATTTAGCTTTAAAGCCAAACAAAATTTCTTCCTTTTATTTAAAAGTACATTTTTATTTTGATCAACTTGGTCAATTTATCTTTTGGGATAAAGATATAAAAAGCCAAGTGGGCGATATTATTTTTAGTTATATTGTCTCTTTTTATATTGTAAAATCTATTGGAGACAATATAATTGTGTTGGATTGTTTGAAAAATTATCGTATTTTAAAAAATTTAAACAAAAAATTTATTTATATTTCATTTTCCTAAAGCTAATTAAAAAAATCTATGAATTGAAAAATTCATTTGAATCACTATTATAAGCTATAAAAATATTACTCAATTGTTTATAATTCTCAATTGTATCGCCCAAATTATCGCGAAAGTTATTGAGAATTTTTTGGAAAAGTGCTTCCTTTTGTTCTAATGAATGGATATTTTCAAATTTATTAATCAAATTATAAACAAACATGCTCTGGATATTTATTTTTTTATTACCAATATTCATTCTATACCTGATTTATTTTTATGCTACTAAAACTGAATTTTTTGCATTAATGGATACTTATAATAATCTTATTGCAGACTCACATCCAGATGCGTTGAGAAAATTTCAGAAATTTCATCTTTCTAAATATCACTTGAGTCACAATTTCAACTTGTACGATATTAGATCTTATATTACTACAATCGAAGATGCTAAAAAATTTTTAAATCTACCCCTACTTTGATAAACAAACAATAGATATCAGATATTATATAAAGTAAATGCAAGTTAACAGAAATCAATGTGAGAATAATGGAAAAAATTCAACTCGATTATAATATTATTTATAGTGATTTTATGACAATCCAATTGGACAATTTGTTAAAAAAAGAAGTTTCAAATTACGATTCTTATATTTATCAATTATTACTTGTTCTTGAAAGATTTAACCCACAAATTGTTTGTAATGACTATTTAAAATTTACTCCAACTAAAAGACTAAACAAATTTAATTTATATAATCATGACAATAAGTTTTGGCAATATTATTTTGTAAATAAATTATCATATACGGCTACACTTGTTCTAAGTCTGACTAAAAAATCAAATGAAAGATGTAAAACAGAACAAATTATTAAAATTAATTTAATAAATTCTCTACCCGTTATGCTTGGTTCAATTTTAGATTTTCATTTTCGTTTAAAAGAAATATTTCAAACTTTTGATTTATTTCCAAATATATTAAGAAAAAATTTTGAATACCAAAATAATCAGCCAATTTCCTTGGACAATTGGTTTGAAATTGAAGCGGATAGAGATTATATTTTTACTGAATTCCGAAAAAATAACATATTTACAAACATGTCGGTGTTTAATAAAGATTTTGGAAAGCTAATTTCAAACGGACAAGTCAAGGCATATGAAATTCAAATTACAAACAATAATTTAAAATGGCACGTCGAAACAAATAAAACCAATAACAAACCCGTAAATAGATATATATACGATAAAGATGGTAAAGGAATAAAGTTACAATTCACAGAAGATAATCTTATAGTATCGAAAAATACAAAGGAAACTTTTTCTGCATCTGCGGATCCATTAAAATACTATTCCTTAATTGATATTAGTGGAATATTTAAAGATTATTATCCTTTACCAGAATCAAATCGCTATAAAATATTTCTAGAATTTAATCAACATTATTATACATATTTGCAAAATTTTCATTGTGATGTGGAAAATATTTCCAATAAACTTTTTCTAACCATCGGAAACTTATTTATAAATGAATTTTTTAAAAACGTCTATAGTCAACTTTTAGAATATGAAACACTTGTGAATAAAGACCAGATTGATATTGAAAGGCAATTTGTAAATCAAAACAGAACTAAAACTTGTGATTTTACCAATCGAATTAAAAACTTGAAAGATTCAATAATTGAATCAGCAAAATCTACATGTAAAAAAATATTAATAGGAAATATTCCAAATGATAAATATGGTGCAAGTAAAAATGTATATCTGCAAGAAAGAATCGTAACGGAAAATCAATCATCATATTCGGAAACAAAAACTACAATAAATCAAACTAGCATTACCACAAATTATCATACTCAAATTTTTGCCTCGCTAATTTGTGGTAAATATACAAACAAACAACAATTAAAGGATAAACAAATTCGATGTCCGCACGAAAGTTCTACCGGAATACTTAGTTTTTCCACAAACGAAAATATTAATGTCGGTAGAAAATATCCTTTATCGACAAATGTCTATATTTCTACTTTGACTTCTAAAGCTAAATCCAAAATTAATAAAAATGTTTTGCAATTTATTGAAAGGTTTCGTGATAAAGATTGCTGCAATTCGCAATGTTTGCAATTAAATTGTAAAAGTACAAGTCAAGTATTTAAAAAAAATTGGGCAGTAATCATTTATAATGAAATTCCAATTTTCATTCCACGATGTCAATACTTGTTAATAATTAAAAATTTATACTTGCTAAAAATGATTCCGCCTAATTTTATTTCTGTATATCCCCTTCCAAATGATATGCAAGCCGTATTAAATATCGAAACAATAATTATTGAATCAATTGAATCTATTCCGTTCAAAAAGTTTAACTTGACAAACTCTGAAAAATCAATAATGCTTGGAGCAAATCTGGATATGAAATATTGGTTATGCAAGCTTAACAATATGGAAAATTGTTATTCAAGGCAATGGAATAGAGATTTAATTAATAAAATGGGTTGGAACTTTTGGTTGTCAGAAGAGGAAACTCTATTTTATGAATGTTTTACATTTAAGGATGGAACGAAATTAAAAAGTCATTATAGAAATAATCCACCTCCAAGAAATCTTTTAGTTTATAGTAGTAAAGGAAATCTTTTGACAAATACCAGTCCAGATTTAGCTCGACTTTATCCCTTACCAAATGTATTTTGCCATTTAAATGAAAAAATTACAAGTAAAATCTATCGTGATATCGAAACTTTAAAACTATTTCAAAGAATCATTTTATTAGATGCAACCGGACTGAATAACGAAGATGCTATTGTTAGATATGTCGATACAAATTTGAATGAATCTTCTATTCTTCATGTTCATAATCTTAATTGGGAACTTAGTTTTCTCAACATGACATTTGCGAAATTCGCTAATATTGCGGTAATTTTAAAAAAATTTTCTCCGCCAAGAGGAAATGTAACTACAAACTGTATCATTGGTCATGTTTATGACCAAAACTATTTTCAAAGACTTCAAATTAAACCACAAACGTCTGGTGTTAGTGTCAAAGAAATTAAAATCGAAGAATATCGTTATTATTATATTCTACAATATATTTTTCCAAGTTATCCAACATCACTTGCTTTTCGAATTAATAGTTTAACATTTAATAAAAATAATTCTATCATAACAGCTCAAATTGAAAGAGATTTTCAACCAAATCATGGGGAAAAATTTTATTTTCTTTCTGGACAAAAGGATGAATCTATAATATTAAAAAATGAATTTAATGATTTATGCATTCCTCTTGATAAAAATGGAAATGAATTGAAACGCTGTTTTTTTCATCCAGCATTTAAACAACATCCATTAACCCTTACTAAACGATGTACTGTTGCTCAACAATTGGAAATGGAAGAATCTGTCGAATATTATGCAAAAAAAATTGCAATTCCTTTAACGACCAATTGTCATGTATACCCCGTAATTGGATTTGACTCGAATAATAAACCTATTTATTCTGATAAACCCAAGGTTTCTTCAATTAATACATTGACTGGGGAAAAAAATTATACTTTTACTTGGGGCTTTGTGGCAATTCTACACCATCAAATATTTGCTTCTCATACCTATAATATTGGAACAAACTCTGCTAAAGATGCAATTACAAAACAACCTATTAGGGGGAGATCTAGAGCTACTGAACAAGAAAATAAGTACAATCCACATAAATATTGGGGTTCTCATAAAAATTCTTGGCAAAAATTTAAATGTAACTCTGGAGGTGGATCTGCCTTTATGACCAACGAATTTATGTCAAGATCAGATCTTGTTACAGCTAAAATTGACGATTCATTAATAATTACATATCAATCTTTTGTTCTTCCAAAAAATTTATTTAAACATGTTGGAATTGGAATAGATTTAAAATTTGAACCTACTATTTCAAAAACATATAATAAAAATTTTTGAATTGCTAGTTGCAAATAATAAAAACAAAATTTTATTCAACAAAAATCTAATTGCTGCCATCTATATATTAACTATATATATATATATACATCTCTTCTTCAGAGAACTAGTGAACGACTGAAGATCTAAACAAAATTTTATTCAACAAAAATCTAATTGCTGCCATCTATATATTAACTTACACTTTAGCTTATATGAATTATTGAAAATATTATTTCATTGAATTTTTTTCCCTCTTCTTTCAAATATATTCTCTTGATATATTTATTTCAGTAATAGTTTTAAAACTAAAAAAATAGTAGCGGAGCGGATTTATATTAAAAAGATTTATACACCTAATATTAATGTTTATATTTAGCTTGATATATATATACATCTCATCTTCAGAGAACTAGTGAACGACTGAAGATCTAAACAAAATTTTATTCAACAAAAATCTAATTGCTGCCATCTATATATTAACTTACACTTTAGCTTATATGAACTATTGAAAATATTATTTCATTGAATAATATCTACTGTTTGAATTTTTTTCCCTCTTCTTTCAAATATATTCTCTTGATATATTTATTTCAGTAATAGTTTTAAAACTAAAAAAATAGTAGCGGAGCGGATTTATATTAAAAAGATTTATATTTAGCTTGAAAATTTTAATAAATATATATATATATATACATCTCGACTTCAGAGAACTTGTGAACGACTGAAGATCTAAACAAAATTTTATTCAACAAAAATCTAATTGCTGCCATCTATATATTAACTTACACTTTAGCTTATATGAATTATTGAAAATATTATTTCATTGAATTTTTTTCCCTCTTCTTTCAAATATATTCTCTTGATATATTTATTTCAGTAATAGTTTTAAAACTAAAAAAATAGTAGCGGAGCGGATTTATATTAAAAAGATTTATACACCTAATATTAATGTTTATATTCATTTTTTGGTATATTTAGCTTGAAAATTTTAAGGAAAAAATTAAAAAAAAATAAATATATATATATATATACATCTCTTCTTCAGAGAACTAGTGAACGACTGAAGATCTCTTCTTCAGAGAACTAGTGAACGACTGAAGATCTCTTCTTCAGAGAACTAGTGAACGACTGAAGATCTCTTCTTCAGAGAACTAGTGAACGACTGAAGATCTCTTCTTCAGAGAACCCGGGCGGCCAAAATGCACCCCTATTTATACTGCTTTTCACTTCTTATCAGTTGTAAAAATCTCAATAAAAGATAAAAAGTAAAATTTTCTTTTAAATTCACTTAATAAAAATTCAAGTTTTATATCGAAAATGTTATAATTTGCTAACAAACATTCCATAAAACTGTTGTTTACATATAGTTTCTCAAAATTTTTACTGTAAAAACATTAGAATTGCCATTTTCCTTATAGAGTTTTTAAGACCAAAACAGTAATAGTTTTAAAACTAAAAAATATAATTAATAATGCGATAGAAAAAAAATACAATAAAACTTGCAGTAGCTTAGAAAATATCGATGCAAAAATATAATATATCTACTAAAATATCTTTTTCAGAGAAGAGATTTGTAAATTGAAATATAAATATATAAATATATAAATATACAAACATATTAAAAAAATATTATAAATATACTGAAATTTAATTAATTAATCAAGGATAGATCTTTGCTAATAGTAATGGAACGGCTTCTAAATACAAGTTTAAATATTGTGACAACTAAAAAAATTCTCTCTATATTTGATTATTCTGTGGTTAGTTCTACACTTCAAAATTTCAAATATCATTTTGGAGATAATGGTGTAAAGGAAGAGAGATATGAAAATTTAGATCGATTTAAAGTAATTGAATCTAAATTAAGTAATATCTTGATTTCTGGAATATTTGATGGACATTCTGATAAAAATAAACAAACTGTGGAATTTATAGAAAAGTTTTTACTTGAAGACTTAATAGCTTCATTTGTTTTTTGGAAAGATCATTCTTACCAACATAAAAAACTTGTTAAAATTATTAAAAATACATTTGAAATTTTTAATAATAAATTAAAACAAAATGTTACAGATGATGGTGGATCCACCGCAAATATTATTTTAGTAGCGGAGCGGGGAAATTATGTTATAAACGCAAATTTGGGAGATTCTCGTTCAATAATTTTTAAAGACGATGGTTCATTTGATGCTTCAATTGATCATAAAATTCAAGCTGACAATAATGAACGAACAAGAATTGAAAATATAACCTACAACAACCCTGGCTCTTTTAAACTAATACATATTGTTAATAATAATATATTTTGGACAAAAGATGAAAATCGAAGCGGAGTAATCACCCTTACACGTAGTTTTGGTGATTTTTTACTGGCTCCTGACCTTATTATATCTATTCCAGATATAAATATATATATTAATAATATTAAGAACATACTTTTTATAATACAAATTACTGATGGGCTCAATTATCTTGGAAATCAAACAATATGTGATATTATTTATTATCTATTTAAAATTGGATTAAATGAAGAAAAAATTGTTTCTATTTTCATATATCTAAACTATTGTCTAAAAAATAAGGACGACGCTACTATAACCATTTTAAGATTTAAAGAAATTCAACTCGATGAAAATTTAATTACTAATGATGCTAATTTAGAGAAAGAAATTTACAATTTAATTCATGAAAAAGAAAAGGAAAACATTACCAAATTATTAATGGCTAAGGAAGATAAACCATTTGCTCGTAATGTTAAACATACAATAAGACTATTGAATAAATATCATTATAAATATTTGCCTCCTGGAGGTCTATTAACAAAATGTCTATATATTGAAGACATTCTATATCAATTGAATAAATAGTTCAAATTAACATAACAAATTTATTTACTACTTTTATTATGTTATAAATATATATGTAATTTTTTCGAAATAATATTTCAATGATGAGTCTAAATCGAATCGAATTTCATTATCATTAAGTAATTCAATAAAAAACTTGTAAAACCAATCAATTTCATAAGCAGCAGCGATGTTAAAACAAATTTTGCTGTCTAACTTCTCAAGTTGAAATTTGTCAATATTATTTTCCATAGTTTTTCAATATTTTTATTTTAGGAACTCTTTACTTGCTCAGTGTAATAAAAGTTTATCTCCTTATATAGTATGGAAATATTGTTGGATTCAATTTACTATTATATATACAATGTATTATGAATATAATCTAATAATCCGAAAATTCCAAAATTCACATTAAAAAATAAATGATGCTTATCATGGAGTAGTGTATATTTGCTATGAGCTTGAATCGAAATTATTATACACATAAAAGTAAATACTAGAGTTGTAAACAAATGACTTTTAAGTAAAACAGGACCAATAATAAATGGAAGTGTATTATTTAAAATAAAATCTACTGGATGTGCATAAATTGAAATTAAAGGATCAACATTTTTAAATTGATGATGTATAGAGTGAATATTTTTATAAAACATTGGAATATGTAATAATCTATGAGAATAGTAAAATAATATTTCGTAAATAAGCATACTATAAAATATATCAACAAGTATTTCAAATAAACTTGGAAATTTTTTAGAATATCCAATTTTACTCTTCAAATAATACGCAACAAATACTTCAATATACAGTATAATTATATTTATAAAACTTATTACTATTACATTACTCAATATATTTTTTCCAACAACTTTTTCCTTTGTAAATAATTTATTCAATAAACATACTAAAAATGTTGTAAAAAATATTAAAATCATATGTATATGAGTCCCAATAGTTTTGTCATCAAATTGCTCTTCAAGATTTAACCATAATTTTTTAATCATTTTTGCTTATTTTAAATATTTTTAGACAAACATTTTAAACTAGTAAAATATTATTCATATTTTTATTTTCTACTCAAATTTGCAAATTCAAATAAAAATAGCATATCGATAAACATAAAATTCACTATATCTCTATAAAAATAAGATTTATACACCTAATATTAATGTTTATATTCATTTTTTGGTATGTTTAGCTTGAAAATTATTAAAAAAATAAATATATATATATATATACATCTCTTCTTCAGAGAACTAGTGAACGACTGAAGATCTCTTCTTCAGAGAACCCGGGCGGCCAAAATGCACCCCTATTTATACAGCTTTTCACTTCTTATCAGTTTTAAAAATCTTATTTAAAGATAAGAAATATTATTTGATAAAGTTTATTGTTTTATTTTCCTTATAGAATACTTGTTTAAAATTTTCAAATATATTCTCTAGAGTTTTGAAATACATTTCAGAGCAATTGGATTTTTCAGGATAGACATGACTACCTAAGACCAAAACAATTTTATTTTCAGTAATAGTTTTAAAACTAAAAAATATAATTAATACTGCGATAGGAAAATTAAGCAAAATTTTATTCATATAAATATTTTGTAAAAAAATTTCAAAATTATTTAATTTAAACATTTCTTCTTCTCGAAAAGTTAATGAAGGTATAAGTATTGCGTTATATTTTATTGCCAAATCTATAAATCCCTTGTGTCTAGAAAGAATATTTAATTTATTATATTGAAACAACAACATTTCGGATAATCCTCCAGGAACAAGAATTATAATATTTCCACAACCTTCATTTATAAGTAACCACTCAAAACTTGATTTTTCTACCGATCTTAGTCCCATTAATGTTATAATTTCTCTTAGAATTGGAATCTTAAAAAAGGCTGAATGAACTAATATCCATATTTTAAATTTTTTTATTTTATTATTATTAAAAAGTCCAAATATAGATAAAACTAAAATATTATGAGGATGAATACCAATAACATAATTTCTATTTTTATCAAATTTGCATTTAATTATTGATTTCGCAATAGAATTATTTTTTAGAATTGGTAAGTTTAGTCGAGATGAAATATAAAGGCTGCCTGATTTATAAATATTTCTTGTAATATACATCCAAAAATAATAGATTATAACATAATATTTGTAAGATGTTGATAAAAATAATGGAAGTATATTACCCATTATTATACATATTAAAAAAATTAGTCCAAAGATTTTAAACATTTTTATAAACACATTTATTTAACCTTTTAGAGACCGATGAAATATCTTTCATTATTTATAAGTCGTACATATAAAATTAAATCTTTAATAGTTTCAAGATCTCTTTTCAGAGAACTAGTGAACGAGAACTATTGTTTGTTTGCACAAGTTTTTACTTAAATCTTTACCAATTTGAGAGAAAAAAATTCAGTTAAATTTTATTCAAGTGAATCTTAATTGCTGCCATCTATCGATTAAATTAGATTAATTTAGACTAAAGAATGATCATAGCTTGAAGGACTAAAGAGATATTGAGCAAGTAGTACGCTATATAGTACTTACGATTGCTATAAAATATAGTAGCAGTGATATCAAGATATAGATAATTAACTGGAAAGTATTACATTTGGAAAAAGCGCAAGTAAAATAGTTCAAGATTGGCTATAATTAATGGATATTCGAACCATCAATTATTTTACATCTCTGAAAAATTACTTTAGAGATTTCATACCTGAAAATCTGAATCTGTATTTAAGTTGTATTATAGAAGTTTATATACTTTCCTCTAATTTAAAGCTATACTCACAAAATAAAGATTTTCACAGTTGTCAAATTATAATTGAAGATATATTTATAATAATTAACAAGTTAACACTATTGAAACTAAACAATTTGGAAAATGGATTATGGAACTATCTAAACAAAAAACTTGAAAACTTTGAAAACTTACAGTGTTTAGTTAATAATTTTCATCAGAAATCCGGCGAGATATTTGTCGAATATTTGGAAACATTTATTGCATTTGTTGATTGTTTTATAATTAATTGTTGGGATATTCCGGAATATTGTAGTAGTAGTAGAATTTGTCAAGTAAGAACTGGAATTGAACTTTTATGTTGTTTTTATGATGGCATAAAAATTAAAGTTGAAGAAAAAAATAATGTATTTCTAGAGTTTGATATTAAAGAATATATTGATATATTTAGAGAATATTCAAGTATTGACGAGTTTGACGAGAAATTGAAAAGTTGGAAAAATGATATTGAATGGGATAATTTAAGTGCTCCTCATGGTATAGATTTGGAAAGGTTTTGGTGGTTGAAAAATTGATAATTATACTATATATATCCGCTACGCTACTAGTATTTTCTAACGTATAAAATCTGACTCTACTGTATCTTTCCAGATAAATAAAGACACTTTAAAAATACTTTAATGAGGAGCTCATCGTTCCAATGGATATTTTCTATTGAAAATCTGACTCTACTACCGCTTGATTTCCAAGCTCATCGTTCAAATGGATATTTTCTATTGAAAATCTGACTCTACTGTATCTTTGCCCTGGAAGTCAAGTCGGTAGATAAATAAAGACACTACCGCTTGATTTCCAAGGATTAAATACTTTAATGAGGAGCTCATCGTTCAAATGGATATTTTCTATTGAAAATCTGACTCTACTGTATCTTTGCCCTGGAAATCCAGTCGGTAGATAAATAAAGACACTTTAAAAATACTTTAATGAGGAGCTCATCGTTCCAATGGATATTTTACTTTTTTTTCAATTTCTAATAGACAAACTTTTTCATTTATTATAAAATGCCTCTGTGCCTTGTTCGTTAACTTCTATTATAGCCTTTTGAATGACATCTCAAACATAGCTGCTCTAACATAATTTGCTTCAGAGGGAGAAAATAGTTTTTCAATATAATTTCTCGATTAATCTTAGAATGTAGTTCGACTAATGATTTTAACAACTAAATTCTCAACTAAAGTGTATTTTCAACGTAATAGCAGTAAATCAAAATAGTGAAAACCAAAGCGAGTGCGATGACAATCCATATCCCAATAAAACTTTTATATTCGAATAATTGTATGCTTTATGTCTAAACATATTGAGACAAAACTTTCTCTGAGCAAATATAAATTTATAAATTGATAAAAACCATAAAACTAGATGACAAAAGATAGAATATCTCTTAAATTTTCAAGGTCACTTGGAAAAAAATAAAAAAATAAAAATATATATATATATTTACATCTCTTCTTCAGAGAACTAGTGAACGACTGAAGATCTCTTCTTCAGAGAACTAGTGAACGACTGAAGATCTCTTCTTCAGAGAACTAGTGAACGACTGAAGATCTCTTCTTCAGAGAACTAGTGAACGACTGAAGATCTCTTCTTCAGAGAACCCGGGCGGCCCAAATGCACCTGTATTTATACTCTTTTTTACTTCTTATCAGTTTGAAAAATCTCGAATAGAGATAAGAAGCAAAGGTTTTAGAAAATATTAATATTTTAGAATAATCCGCTACGCTACTGGAAAAGTAGCTTGGCAAAACTAAATTTTAGACATATATATTTGAAAAACTAGAAATAGAAGCAATATATTACTTAATTTGTAGGAAATATATATATATTTAGGTGACAGAAAATAGTAGCATATTTTCTATAGTTTGTAAAATATAATTGATAATGTTTTCAATAAAGTATATTTCTAAATAAAGTTTTGACGAATAAATAGTTGAAAGTGTGAAAAACACATTAATAAATTGGTGTTTTGACAGCAAATTATCGAGTCGTGAAATATAAAACTTGTGCAACAAACATTTTATACTAAAATTCACTATATTTCTGTTGAAGAGATTAGAAAAAATATACTACTTGAAGTTTGAAAATTTCGAGGTCATTTTGATTTTTAAGGAAAAAATCAGTTAGAACAATCTCAATTTAAGATAAGAAATATAGAAATTGTATTAAAAATTGCAATCCCAAAGAAAGCAATGTTGAAAAGTATAATTCAAACAAAGTAATAAAAAAGTGCAAAAGACATAATCGAAAATATATTTATAGAAATTTAATATTAAAGATTTTGAAAAATATTCGCAAAGTGAAAGCAATAATATAACATTTACAAAAGAGAAAGATTTTGAATATATTTATATTTCAATTTACAAATCTCTTCTCTGAAAAAGATCAATAAAATGTTTATATATTTTTGCATCGATATTTTCTAAGCTACTGCAAGTTTTATTGTATTTTTTTTCTATCGCATTAATTATATAGACCAATTTATCCTTTTTTAGATCTTTTCCTTTTCATCATAATTATTTTGTTCGTTAGTAAAGTTTGAGTATTCTTTATAAATGAATGAGAGACTTAAATACCTGGTATTATATGATTTAAAGTCTCTCATTCATTTATAAAGATTACTCAAACATATATATAAATATTAATAAATGAATTAAAAATTTATTTCTATTAAAACTGATAAAAAGAGAAAAGCAGTATACTTTTCTCTGAAGAAGAGATAGCTCCGCGGGTTAGATTAATATATATTAAAATGAGATGAATATATAAAAACAATTATGATAGAAGAAAAATAAGAAGAAGAGATGGTAGCGGAGCGGGTTAGTAGCTCCGCGGGTTAGATTAATATATATTAAAATGAGATGAATATATAAAAACAATTATGATAGAAGAAAAATAAGAAGAAGAGATGGTAGCGGATATAAAAAAAATAAGAAGAAGAGATGTAAATATATATAAAATAGTAAAACACTTATATGAAAAGTAGTAAATCCGCTACTTAAAAGTTGGAATAATATTATTTATAATAATTAATCTAAATATTATTTATAATAATTAATCTAAATAAATAATTATTTTATTTTTTATTCACCAAAACATTTAAAGTTATAATAAAGGCTGTATAAAGATGGATGAAAATGTCTCAGACTCTGACACTATAATAGAGAGCGATAATGAAGAAGGAGCACTTGAATTTTCATATATTCCTCTGGAAATTTCAGAAACAAATGTTAGTGATTTTAATAACTTTAATAATATAGAACTTACTGATGGTGAAATTGCAATTATTAAAAATGCAAAAACGTGTCGTGAAATTGATAAAAATTTATTACTTGAAATAATTAAAAAAAAAGAAAAATTAGTTGAATTTGTAAATTTAATAATTACAAAAAATTTTAATACAGTGTGTATAAATACTAAAAAAGTTTACTTATCCAATCTGAAAAGTTATCTTGTTTGGTGTAGTTCCAATTTTAAAGAAAAAGTTTTAGATCCCGTATGTTTGGATCATATTATAAAATATAGAATGTTTCTATTTTCGAAGGGAAATGCAAAACATTATATACATCCGACAATTAGACGTATTTGTAAATGCTTGAATTTGAAATGTCCGAAACTAACAGAAGCAGAAAAAGAATTGCAATCGAAACAAAAAATAATTAATCGTAACACACGATTGTTTCTTACAGAAGACGAAGTTAAAAAACTAGTTTCGTATTTTTATAAAACATATAAAAATAGTGACAAGAGCCTATTTGCTTTTTGCTTATTAGTATTAGGAATGAGAATAAATGAGTTAATTCCAAATTTAACAGTCGGAAATAACAAGTTATTAGTAAAACAATTTTACTTTCCATATACAGGAAATAAAAATAAAAGGGGAGAAATCAAGAATGCAATTTGTGACAAAGATACAAAATTTCTATTTGTATATTTGGAGGAAAGATTTATAGGTGCACCAGACGATGAACAAATATTTAAAAAAAAATATCAATATTATTATTTAGGATGTAGAGAAATTTACAAGCATTTGAATTTTAAGTTTGATGAAAATAGAAAATTAAGTCCACATACTTTAAGAAGAACATTTGCGACAAAATTAAATCAACGCTTACCACTTGAAGATGTAAGAAAAGTGTTATGCCATAAAAGAATTTCAACCACACAAGGCTATATTGGAGGAAGTATAGATGAGATTCCTCATAGAGTAATGCAGGCACAGGTCTTTTCTAGTTTAATTGAAAGTGCTAAACAAGAAAATAAAAGTGAAAAGAAAAAAAATAACATTAACGAAGAATAAAATATGCGAATAGTTTGGCTAGTATTTGTAATAACATTTATTGTTACGTTAATATTTTTTGTATACATATATGAAAATTTACCTCCAAATGACGAGTTAGAAAAACTATCGGAAAATATTACTTTAAAAGCTGAGAAATATATACCTCGAGAGAATTTAAAAGATTGGTTAGATTTTACAATTGAGAAAAAGGACTTGATTTTGGAAAATAAACTAAACTGCGATCCAATTGAAAATACAGTTCCTTGTGATAGTGATTATGATTGTATATTTTGCAAGCAATTTAACTATAAATGTTTTACCGATTTTCCTGACGATATACTTCCCGGACAAACGATAAATTTAGAAAATAGCAATTTTATTTTACGACCTGAAAACCATGTAGGCATTTGTATGAAAAATACTACTACAGTGGGAAGAAAATGTAACAAGTTTACGGGTGTTTATACACTTGTAAAACGAAATTATCAAGACGAAAATTTTGCATTTATTTGTAATTGTAAATATAATTCTCTAATTACTCAGAGTAATTTACTTGGCGATTGTGACGTACCGGTAGCATGCTCTGCTGATGGCGGCAAACTTTTGTATGATTTTCAATCAGATCCTCTAAAAACAGCAAAATGTGACTGTCCTGTTGAGAAAAATCTTGTTCCTGACTATATTTCAATAGGATCACTATATAAAGTTCCTTATTGTAGAATACAAAATGAAAGCGATAGACCAGATTGCTGGCCAGGAACCTATAATATTGAAACAGATTCATGCGATTGTCCCAACAATTATTATAATATAGACGAAGCTACAAAGTTTTTCAAGTTGGAATATCTAACTCAATTCAAAGGAGAAGATTCATATAAATGTATACCAGATCCATGCTCATTTAATGTAGGAACAGATAAACCTTTAATTGGTTGTTTTCTATTTGAATCTCAATATAGAATTTCGGATACAGAATTTAGAAAAGATGTAAGGTGTTTTTGTAATCCCTTTACTGGAAATGTAGCAATATCTACGGGAATGGGCATTTTAAAAACAGATCCAAACTTTTCAATGAAACATGGAGACAATTTTGCTAAATATTTGCCAGACGGTTGTTTTAATATTTTTGGAGATGGCGACGTTATTCCAAAAAATTGGAGAGCAAATACACTATACTATCTTTCAGATGTTCCAGTATCAAATATTGCTTTCGAAATTGACAAAAGTCAATATGAAAATTTTCATCCTCAAATTGAAATTTTAAATGGATTATATGGAATATTGAAAATTGATTTCAATGAAATTACACAAAATTATTATATTGTTATTAAAGATGCACTTTGGCCTCATAATTTGTCAAATTTTATTTATAATAACTATCATAAAAATAATCTACCTGGTGGGTCAAGCTGGGCAGGACCAACTACCGAAATTGATAAGACAGATTCTAGATTATTTGGAAAAATTGATTGGAAATTTAGTTGGAAATCTGATTATACAATATATCCCTGTAGCTCAAATAGAAATGCAAATCAGTTTGATTTACCAAATCTTTGGGGTGGTTTAATTTTTGGAGACAGTAAAGCAGAAGCAGTTAAGGATATTATTATGGTTCAAAAATATCCATATTGCTGGTGGGATGATCAGGTGCAATTTTCAAAATATTATGGAGGTTTGGTTTTAAACCCAAACATGATTAATGGAAGATTTAAATATCCGTTTGCTTTTTCTGTTGGCCTAGGAGCGTTTTATAGAACTCCCTATAGAAGTGCCTCTCTTGTTTTTGGACCAGAGGGCAATAACAACAATTGGTTTATACAGAATCGCGAAGACGTTAAAAATATAAAGTTTTATCAAAAACTTGGCTATCATACAGATTATTATAATTATGTTGTTAATCAAACTACTTCTGAATATAGAAATAGAGTCCCATGGGTAAAATAACTTTAGATAAATATTTAATCTTTATCATTCTGTATATAAACGATAAACTGTACATATAAATAGAATAAAATTTATATTTATTATAAACTTTTAAAAAATGTCTCAAAGAGGTAATTTATTAAAATAAATGTCTCAAAGAGATAATTTAAATACTATCCATGTAGGAGGATATAGGACTGGAGGAGATTTCGGAAGAGGTGGTCGTGGAAGAGGCAGAGGAAATCGAGGAAGGGGTCAATATCATAGTCGAGGTAACAAGAGTATATATACCTGCTTCCGCTACTATTAATCCGCTTCCGCTACTTTTAGAGGGATATTATGAGCATAATATTCAAAGACTCAATCCACAAAATGACGAAAATTCTTTCAAGCAGATTGAACTAATAACTAACCATTTTCTTGTTGATATTATTAACAACGAGACATATTTTCAATATCATATGTATATTGAAACAAAGATTAGAGAAAATGTTTATAAAGAGAGTAGAAAAACTACGGAAAAAAAATTTAGAAAACTAACTCATCGCGAGCAAACAAAAATTGTTGAGCAAATGATTAAAGAGTGGCCAAGTGTATTTTCATTAATAACATATGCATATGATGGTGAAAAGAACTTGTATACAACAAAAAAACTTGAATTTGAGTCAGATGATGACGAAAAATCTATTAAGTCTACAAAGGAGAAAGAAAACGAAATAATAATAATTATATCTAGAATAGTCAAGTTTGAAGGAGAAGAATATAAAGTTTCGATTCAAAATACAAAAAGCGCTATTGATCTTTGTGAAATTTATAACTTTTATAATGGAAAGTCAAAAGTTTTTCCAACAAGAGCTTTACAAGTACTCGAAATTTGTATGAGACATGAATTTCAAAAATTTGGTATTCCGATTGGGAGTTCAATATTTAATGAAAATACTATTGAACGTATAAAAGATGCATTTTATCTCATTTATGGCAGCTACTCGTCAATGAAAGATACAGAATCTGGAATAACAACAACTGTGGATAGAAGTCTTTCACTAGTCTACAAAACTGATGGTACGTTAATCAAATTTATTCAAAACATTTTGGGAAAAAAAGATTTAGATAGAACTATATTTGACGAAAAATTAGTCTTTGAATTAAATAATTCTCTCAAGGGGTCACAGATTTATACGAATCATATAAATAATGAAAAACGTAAACATAAGATTGAAAAAATGACATTAACGCTACCAGATGACCATCAATTTGAGGTAACTCTTGAAGGAAAAAAAAAGATTGTGACTTGTACTCAATACTTTAAAATAGTATACAACATCACTATTATATATAGAAATATCCCTTTAATTCAACTTCAAGGAAATAATAGTCGACTAATCCCTGCGGAATTGGTATATTTTCCATCAAATTTCAGTATAGTATCTAAAAATGATATTAAAAAAGAAGTAACTAGTGGTTTGGTGAAACAATCTGGTAAACAAAGGCCTAACGAAAGATTCCGATTAATTCAAAACACTGCCGACGAAATAATTAAATATTGCCGACAGATTTTTAAAGATTTTGGCGTAGAAATGCATAATAAACCAATCGCAGTTGTTGGAAAAATAATTCACTTTCCCATAAAATCTGGATCTTTCAATCAATTATATTATGGAAAAAAATTAACTAATTGGATTGTTATCAATCTAAGCCATATAAATCCTTATCTTGTTAACAAGTTTATTCAAGAACTTCGCAACCAAGCCTCAACAATGCGTATGGAAATATTTGATCCAATTAGTATATTAACATATTCAGCTACAATTGATATTGAAAATATATATAAACGGATTAAGGAATCACTCGACAATTTAATCAACACACTTCAAATTATTATTTTTATTATTCCGAATAATAGTCAAGAGATTTATAATAAGATTAAATTTTTTGAATTATCTCAACATATAATGACGCAATGCATAAACGTAGATAGTATAACGTCTCGAAATAGAGAAACAAAAAAGACAATGATAGATATACCAAAAGGCTATTTACAAAACATTATTTTAAAAATAAATTCAAAAATTGGAGGCCAAAATCAGAAAATTCAAACAAATTCCCTAACATTAACATTGAGATCAAGTACTATGGTTATTGGAATGGACGTTACGCATCCTGGTGATTTTCGTTCCGGTCATCAAGCTTATTCCCATGCTGCTTCAGTTGGGAGTTTAGACGCCAATTTTTCATTATATTCAACATCTATAAAAATACAAAAAATAAGAGAAGAAATTGTTGAAAAATTTGACGAAATGGCTAAACATCATATAACACAATTTGCTTTAAATAATTATCGTCAATTTCCAGAAAATATTGTAGTATTTAGAGACGGAGTATCTGATGGACAATTTCATATTGTCTTTGAAAAAGAAATATGCCAATTAAAAAAAGCTTGTTATAGTATTCCAAATTATAATCCAAAAATTACTTTTGTGATTGTTCAAAAAAGACACAAAACAAAATTTATTCCAGCCAATCAACGAGATGCTATAAAGTCAGGAAATGTGCCGGCAGGTACTTTTGTAGATTCTGGAATTGTACATCCAAATGGTCATTTTTTTATGGCAAGCCATGAAGGAAGAATTGTAAGAAAACTTAATAGTAGCGGAAGCGGGTTTATATTTTTTATTTATTTTTAGGGTACAACAAATCCAACAAGTTATCATATTTTATTAAATGAACTTGGAATGTCTAAACAAGAAATTATCACATTTGCTTGGTTTCTTTGCCATGGCTATCCTAATTGCCTTATTCCAAGATCAGTTCCCACTCCAGTTCAATTGGCAGATGAATTGGCGACTCGAGGACAAATTTATACTAATGAATTGATGAGGCGAAATAGAATATCGACAACTAAACAAGATGAAATTGTCAATTTTCAAGAACAATTGAATCGATTAATGATCGATTTTCAACTACAAATGGAATTTTTTTATATATAAAATATTTTTATCCTTCCAATGCTACTATTAATTACTGCATTTGATTACTTCAATATAAAATTACTTTTTACTTATTTTTCATGTAATTTTAAATATTATTTTATATTCTTTATTGCTCTTATATATGGATAATATATGGTAGTAATTATAACCCCGCTTACTTTTTACTTATTTTTCATGTAATTTTAAATATTGCTTTTATATATGGATAATATATGGTAGTAATTATAACCCCGCTTACTTTTTACTTATTTTTCATGTAATTTTAAATATTATTGAAATAAATATACTTATTTCCAATAACTTGTACCATATGAAACTAGTATTTCTTCAAAATTTTTTATATTCTTTATTGCTCTTATATATGGATAATATAAATCATTATCTCTATCATATATGGTAGTAAATTTTGCATTTACTTTTCTTAAATTATAACCATAAATTCTATTAAGCATACGCTTTGTAATTGGTTGACCATCATTTATTTTTGCGCCTAATCCTCTATAACAAGCAGCGTCAACATTTTTATATTTTTTATATTCAAAACTATATACTGCAGTATTATCCTCATATCTAGATAATAGTTGTTCCTTGCTTATTTCTTCCCCTAAATATGGTACAATCAAGTCTCCTTTTTTAAAAACAATTTCATTAGCCAATTTATTTTTATCAAAAGCATATAATCCTTCTCCTGGTTCACCAAACTTACTTCTTATAGAACTTTTTCCAACTTTAACTTTAAATACTATTTCATTATGAATCCAACAAGTTGGTAATGACTTACATGTTCTATTCCTACATCTTTTATTATTTTTATTTATCCCAATACATTGCATACATTTTAAATTACATGAATATACTATTTTTTTCTGGATTTCTAAAAATGTACTTTTGTATTGAATCTGTCTTTTCACTACTATTATATAAGTTATATATTTCATTTATTGTAAAATTTTTCATTTTATTTATTTAACCCGCTCCGCTAAATAAATTTTTTTCCTTATCCTTTCAATCAATATTTACGACAAAAAATATTTTATTTATTTAAAATATATTTCCCGCTCCGCTACTAATAGATGGCAGCAATTACAACTAATCCAATCAAGATAAAGGAACTAATGACACTAGATAATTTGATAGTAGCGGAGCTAAATAAATTTTTTTCCTTATCCTTTCAATCAATATTTACGACAAAAAATATTTTATTTATTTAAAATATATTTCCCGCTCCGCTACTAATAGATGGCAGCAATTACAACTAATCCAATCAAGATAAAGGAACTAATGACACTAGATAGTAGCGGAGCGGACTTATAAAGACTGATGTTACATCAGTGATGTATTTAGTTGTTGAAAAGTGTCATAAATAAAGTGGATAATACTTACAAGTTTTAAATATAATGGAAGTAGTTGAAAAAATTATGCAACTATTGAAAACTTCGAATGAAGAGGTAAATATTGAAAAAATAATTGAACAATATGTTAAAGATAAATCTTCAAAGTCTCTCAATTCATTAAAAAATGTTTTGGATGGTAAACAAATTTATTTTTATAAAAAAAGAAATTCAAATGAAGAAGGAGATGAATTTTTCATCCCATTTACAATAGAACAATTTAATAAAAATGATTTAGCTTCTTGGCCTCTTTATTATAAAAATAATGGAATAATATACACAAGAATAAGTATTGAAGAAGTAATGCAAAAGCCAAATGAAATTTTCGGTGGACTGGATTTTAATAATAGAGATCAAATAGAATATAAAGAATATACATCATTTGGTGAATAGGGAAATGATGAGAACGTTTTTCTAATCGCTCAATAACGGGACAAATACTTGCCTTGAGCTAAATAACATACCAGAAACATTTAATGGAGTGGAGGAATTATTCAAAATGATTGAAAATTACTATTTGCAAAATAATGGAAAAATTGAAGTCTTAGACTTGGATTCAATTCAATTCTTTATTAAAATATTTAAAGGAGAAGATTTACGTTCTGAACTTTATAATAAAATTAAAAATTTGTACATTTATCATAAAGTAGATTGCAGATGCAAAGGTATCCACGTTATACAATCAAATGTCAATGCTGAAAATAAACAAATTAATAAATTGCCGAAAATTGATTGGGAAAATGAAGAAACAATCAAAAATATAGATATTACACTTCCCGATTTCTCATATTTAATTGGAAAAAGCAATTTTTATGCTGGAGAAAGATGTAACACTAAAGTTGTAACGGCAAATTATAATAAAATTTCCTTAGGATCACGTAATACAATTATTATTGATAAAGGAGTCGAAGCTTATGAAATTGATTTTGGAGAATATAACAATGTACTTATTTATGGATATATTAGAGCAGGAGTTGTGAAATTTGGTGAGAGAAATTCTATTGATATAAATGGAACTATTTATACAAATTCTATTAGTTTGGGTAGTTATAATACAATATATGGAAATAAAGGAATATTTTATAATAAATATGATGGTGGAACTAGAAATACTATCACTGTATCTTTATTTAAAAAATTTGAATAATAAAAATATACAACAATATCGAAAAAATTATTTTAAATTTTCGTTAGTTACTGAATCATTTCCAAGACTACATTTTTGAGAATTCAATATAATTAAAATATACAACAATATCGAAAAAATTATTTTAAATTTTCGTTAGTTACTGAATCATTTCCAAGATCAACATTGTATAAGTTTGTGTCTCTACAATCGATAAAAGTTCGTGGAAAGACTGAATCCCTTTTCTGTTGTTTAATTTTTGAAAAATTACAATAGATGGAAATTGTAAATAAAATAGTAATATATAAACAATGCAAAAGTATTAAAATAAATTCAAAATTATAATATACTTTAAACGAAGCCTGATTCAAATATTGTGAATTAGGGGAAATATATTGACTAATGTCTAGTTTAATCATATCAATTTGAATAAATCCAGTATTGTTAGTTTCGAATCGAAGATAGTCGAATTGTTCTTTGCGATACCTGTAAACAGGCTGTATTTGTCCTATGATATCTTTGCCATCCAACTGTAAAACTTTTCCAATTAAAGTATTTTTCTCAAAGTAATCAATATATAATTCGATTGTTCCGTCCAAATTAATACTAAATTTAGTTTCAATAATACTGATGATTTTTGTTGAGATATTTGAGAAATCAAATTTCCAACGAGAATGGTTTAACGAACAATCTTTCAGAAAATTTCCATTATTTGTTATAGTCTTTTGATCAATTCCAATAAAATCGTCATCGAATGCTCGAATAAAAATATTTGCATTAAATGAAATATTTAAGCAAATATCTTTATTACAATAACTCGAGGTAATACAAATAAAAATTAGTGATAATCGTTGAATGATCATAGTAATGAACTAGTTTAGCATTAAATTTTAAGGGTTATATATACTTGAATAAATTTAAACAGGAAATTCTTTTCTAATTAATATAAAGTTTCTGTTTTTGTAAATAATAAAATAATAAAATTTGTTTTGTAAATATTTCTACTATTCTTTTCTAATTAATATAAAGTTTCTGTTTAGTAAATAATAAAATAATAAAATTTGTTTTGTAAATATTTCTACTGTAAGTTTCGGCTAAAGTAAGTTTCGGCAAAAGTAGCGGAAGCGGGTTTAGTAAATAATTTTGGTGTTAATTTGGCAAATTAAAATTTGTATTGTAAATATTTCAACATTAGTGAAATCATTTTTACATATTTTGTTTCAGTCGTACAATCCCTGAATGAGCAAATGTAAAGGTAGAAAACTTTATATACTTTCGGCATCTATAATTTTCCCATAACATTCGGCAAAAGTAGCGGAAGCGGGTTTAGTAAATAATTTTGGTGTAGCGGAGCGGGTATTGTAAATATTTCAACTATTAATTTTTCTATTACCTTGAAAAATACATTAGTGAAATCATTTTTACATATTTTGTTTCAGTCGTACAATCCCTGAATGAGCAAATGTAAAGGTAGAAAACTTTATATAATTAGATTTTTCTTCATCGTTAATACATGTTGAATGATAAACTAAATTTCCCATAACATAGCAAACATTTTGTTTTTTTCTATCGTCTATAAGCTTATCACATCGACTACACTTTGGATAGTTTATACCAATAATTAACATTTTGAAAGCTTTATTGTTAAACACTTTATATGTATATATAGCATTTGTTTTATCTGTCGTCTAATATTATCAAATCTAATTTATTTAAAAATTAAAACATTTTTCTATCGTCTTTATACCAATAATTAACACTTTATATATATATATTGCATTTGTTTTATCTGTCGTCTAATATTATCAAATCTAATTTATTTAAAAATTAAAACATTTTTCTATCGTCTTTATACCAATAATTAACACTTTATATATATATATTGCATTTGTTTTATCTGTCGTCTAATATTATCAAATCTAATTTATTTAAAATTAAAAGTAGCCAAGTCATTTCCAATATCGTTGGATTATTTTACAATTCTAAGAGATGGATTCTATGAGGATTATGAAAATTATGATTTTACATATCGTTTTATCAATTGTAGATATCCTTGGAAAATCAAGATAGATTCTCTAAAAAAGAGCGGAATTTGTTTTGGCGATTATATTGCAAAGATATTTGGACCTAATATAATACGCTACTAATATAATGTCAGAAAAATAAATTATGAAATACTTGATGAATTCAAAAAGTATATGTGGGTTTTTAGTTTTGAAAAAATGCAATACAATTTCGAAAAATTATTAATCTTGAAAGACAATATGAATCTAAACGAAAGATTAATATTTTTTCCTAAAATACTTAATTCCATCAAATTAATAAAATTGACGATATTATTAATTATAAATATTGTGATATAGTTAGAGCTGAAAAATATATATGCTGAATATATATATTAGCAATTATTAGATTTTACTCTTATTCTCTCTTAAATTTTCAAGGTCACTTGGAAAACAATAAAAAAAATAAAAATATATATATATTTACATCTCTTCTTCAGAGAACTAGTGAACGACTGAAGATCTCTTCTTCAGAGAACTAGTGAACGACTGAAGATCTCTTCTTCAGAGAACTAGTGAACGACTGAAGATCTCTTCTTCAGAGAACTAGTGAACGACTGAAGATCTCTTCTTCAGAGAACCCGGGCGGCCAAAATGCACCTGTATTTATACTACTTTTTACTTCTTATCAGTTTTAAAAATCTAAAATAAAGATAAGAAGAGAAAAATAATCACATAATAACTGTAGAAAAAAATAGAAATTTTTTCAATAAAAGTATAGAAAATGTTAAAATAAGTCAACTGACAGTATGTTGACAAATGAATGATTCAAATTGAATTGGTTTTCAGCTCAGGCTCAGTTCAACAATGAATATAAACTAGTGAGTGATTATATAAAAAAACTAATGAGATAAAAGATGTCGAATACTTAAATATCATTTAATCATGCACATCAGTTATTACAAATAGTGGTAGCGGGTATATTTTGAATGATATATTCAGTTATTCTAAAGTTTATTTCCAATGGTATTTGTGAATTTCATTAATAAAAAAATTGAAATTTTAGCTGTTAATTTAGCATAAACCCGCTCCGCTACTTTTTTCTCCAAAATATATTTATCAACAAAGTAAGAAAATTTTTAAAAATTATAGTAGCTCCGCGGGTTTGATCAATTATAATAGTAGCGTAGCGGGTATATATTAATATATTATTTACTTTTTCACCAGTATACAACATTACAGACAACAGCTAACTACATAGTTTTTTGCAATGATAATATTTTTTAAACATTATATAGATCCGCTCCGCTACTAATAATAGTTAATAGTTAAACATTCAAAACTATAGTTTAGGCAAAATTTTTTTGAAGTAAAAATTACTATTTAATTATACATCAACAATTGGGATAGATGGCAGCAATCAAATTTTTCTTGAAGTAGCGGAGCGGGTATTATTAAATCTAGCAAAAAAGCTGTTAATTTAGCATAATTACTTGTTTATTCAACAAACCCGCTCCGCTACACAAGTCAACTTTTAGATATAATAGTTCTTTCAATATAACACTTTGAAATCTAATGAATTTATGACCTTATTTCCTGAAAGATAACTTTCAATATAAGAGATTCTCTGTTTTGTTGCAAGTCAAAACAAAGTAAAACGAATTAAAGTTATTTTTTTCTACGAAACCTCAAGGTCATTTGAATTTTTGGAAAAAAAAAATAACGGATATATTTACATCTCTTCTTCAGAGAACTAGTGAACGACTGAAGATCTAAACAAAATTTTATTCAACAAAAATCTAATTGCTGCCATCTATATATTAACTTACACTTTAGCTTATATGAATTATTGAAAATATTATTTCATTGAATAATATAATTTATACCCGCTACGCTACTCTAAAAAGTTTGAATTTTTTTCCAAATATCTCTTCTTTCAAATATATTCTCTTGATATATTTATTTCAGTAATAGTTTTAAAACTAAAAAAATATTAAATTAAGCAATACCCGCTCCGCTACTAACTTATCGATGCAAAACTTTTCCGTTGAAGACATTATAAAATATGTTTTTTATATTAAAAAATAAAGATTTATACACCTAATATTAATGTTTATATTCATTTTTTGGTATATTTAGCTTGAAAATTTTAGGGAAAAAAATAAAAAAAATAAATATATATATATATATACATCTCTTCTTCAGAGAACTAGTGAACGACTGAAGATCTAAACAAAATTTTATTCAACAAAAATCTAATTGCTGCCATCTATATATTAACTTACACTTTAGCTTATATGAATTATTGAAAATATTATTTCATTGAATAATACTCTAAAAAGTTTGAATTTTTTTCCAAATATCTCTTCTTTCAAATATATTCTCTTGATATAATCGATGCAAAACTTTTCCGTTGAAGACATTATTTTTTAATATAAAAAAGATATTTTATAATGTCTTCAACGGAAAAGTTTTGCATCGATTATATCAAGAGAATATATTTGAAAGAAGAGATATTTGGAAAAAAATTTTATTTTTTAATATAAAAAAGATATTTTATAAAGATCTAAACAAAATTTTATTCAACAAAAATCTAATTGCAGCCATCTATATATTAACTTACACTTTAGCTTATATGAATTATTGAAAATATTATTTCATTGAATAATACTCTAAAAAGTTTGAATTTTTTTCCAAATATCTCTTCTTTCAAATATATTCTCTTGATATAATCGATGCAAAACTTTTCCGTTGAAGACATTATAAAATATCTTTTTTATATTAAAAAATAAAGATCTAAACAAAATTTTATTCAACAAAAATCTGCCATCTATATATTAACTTACACTTTAGCTTATATGAATTATTGAAAATATTATTTCATTGAATAATACTCTAAAAAGTTTGAATTTTTTTCCAAATATCTCTTCTTTCAAATATATTCTCTTGATATAATCGATGCAAAACTTTTCCGTTGAAGACATTATAAAATATCTTTTTATATTAAAAATAAAGATTTATACACCTAATATTAATGTTTATATTCATTTTTGGTATATTTAGCTTGAAAATTTTAGGGAAAAAATAAAAAAATAAATATATATATATATATACATCTCTTCTTCAGAGAACTAGTGAACGACTGAAGATCTCTTCTTCAGAGAACTAGTGAACGACTGAAGATCTCTTCTTCAGAGAACTAGTGAACGACTGAAGATCTCTTCTTCAGAGAACTAGTGAACGACTGAAGATCTCTTCTTCAGAGAACCCGGGCGGCCAAAATGCACCTGTATTTATACTACTTTTTACTTCTTATCAGTTTTAAAATCTAAAATAAAGATAAGAAGAGAAAAATGATCACTTAATAACTGTAGAAAAAATATGGTCTAAATAAAAATTTTTTCAATAAAAGTATAGAAAATGTTGAAATAAGTCCGCTCCGCTATCAATAAATATTAAACATATTTATCTATAAAGAATAAACTACTCGTATAAATTTGGAATAGAGAATGTAAAATACTAACAATTGAAAATGAAATGTTGTAGAAATAATTTTTATAAATAAATATAAAAGCGTCAGTATCGAAATAAGTTTTAGAGAAAAAAGCAAATGAAAGTAAAAATTTATCAAAAGTTATACTAAAAAGTATTTTTGATCCAGCTCGTAATATGTAATACAAATTGTGAATAATAAAGAGAAAATATAATAAATAGAAAATATGATAAATAATAAAGAAATACTAGCTGTAACTGAAACGAGAAAAGCTATAACAATATATAATTCGGAAGAAAAAATTGTTGAATTTAAGTTGAAAAATTACTTTAATGAAAATAAATTAATAAAAACCAAAATGTAACTGGAATTATTTTAAAAACAAAGTTTAAACTTATCAATAAGCTAATTATAGATCCAACAAAACTTGATTGGAATGCATTAGAAAAAGTAAATTTTAATTCGATATTACTGAGTCCCTTTGAAATATATTATAATAAAGAATCAAAAAATGTATCAATATTTGAAAATATAAATACGAAAAACGAAATAATAGTGGAATTTCATTCCTCTAAAGATCCAAATGTGTTTTATAAAAGTTCAATGCAAATACTATCAATTTCAAACAATGATTTAAAGATGATTGAAAATGAATTAGAAAGATCAATCCGCTCGGCTACTAATTTTATTATAAGTTATAAATTTTACACAAGATTTTCAAATTGTAATGTATTAATATTTGAAATATTATTAGGAGAAAATAATGAGAAAATAATAATTGATCCTAAAAAGATAAATTGGAAATCTTTAGAAAAATGTGGATTCAAATCAATAAATATAGGACCAAATTTGGGATATTTAAACAAATATTCAGTCGAAGAAAGAATTGTAGATTTTAGTAGTAAAATTTTTATAGAATTATATTCAGAAGAAAATTTTAAAAAATTTTACAAAGATTGTAAAACTAGAAAAATATATTCGATGTAATTAATGTATTTTTATTCCAAAGATTTAATATAATTAAAATAGTTTAAAGCTGCAGCAATTTTTGCACTTTTAAAACTAGGTCCATTTCCTTTAAATTCAACATCTTCAATTGTAAAGGATGTTTCAACCAATCCGTGCGATAAATTAATTGGAGTGCTTGAAAAAAAAATATAAATATTATTGAAAATAATAAAAAATTTAGTTGCATCGACATACCTGTAAGTTAAATTTGGAAAAGTTTCTTTAAGTAAACGTAAGGGCTCAATTGGAATATTCTTTTCAAAGTAATCTATATAAAAATTGATAATATTATCATTTGCATAGAAAAATTATTAATCCGTACCAATCTCAGGTTTAATAAAAGGAAAATATATATTCCAAACTCCACAAAAATCATAACCATTATCCAAGAAAATTGCAGCAGCCACAGATTCAAATACATCAGCTAATATTTTAATTGCACGTCTTGATATACCACAATTATTTATAAATGTAGGAGAATTCATAGTAGCAACATTGAAACTATCGTTCTCCAGAATTTTAACAAAAGAATCAATTGATTTAAAAGTTTCTGAATTATATATTTGAATAAATTTGTGGAAGCCTAATTTTGCAGAGATTGTCGCAAAAAATTGATTATTTACCAACAAAGACCTGAGATCGGATAACTTTCCAGGTGGTAAATCCTTAGAACAAGTATTAAAAATATAATTGGTAATTAAAAAGCCAAGTAGACTATCGCCAAGAAATTCAAGTCGATTATAAGATTGCACATTATGTTGCTCATGTGACATATTTTTTGAAATATGGTTTACGGCCTCAATTAAGAGTATTTTATTATTAAATTCATAACCAAGTATTTTCTCCAATAAATTTAGCGACTTTTGATTAAAGTAGTTTATAACAATAGAATTTTTGTCGTTTGAATAGGCATTTAAACTGAAAAGGCTTTCGATATTTTCAATATCAAATCCTAGATGCAATAATATTTTAATTGCTGGATTGATGCCACAAACATTTAAACCAAGTCCAATTAGCGACTCAATGGCATCAGCTAAATGTTTTGATGAAATATTTTGTAAGGAAAAATCAGAGGCAACATTATTATAGCAAGGTGGAAGCCATGATTGAGGAAAAAATTGTTTAGCAAAAATAAACTTTCCAATGTTATTATTTAAAGCAAGTTTGTAAAGATAGTCATTGGAAACTAGATAGCCTTTTAAAATAGTCAATTTTTCTTGATTTAAATTAGGAAATTTAACAAATAGAAAAAATGAGATAATAAAGTTTAGAAATGAATCTCCCAAATGTTCTAATCTTTCGGAATTCAAATAATAATCAGTTTTTAGAGGAGTTAGTGCTTCCAAAAAATCTAAATATTTTGGAACTATTTTTTTGTCAATAAATATTGTATTTTTACTTTGAAAATTATAATCCGATATAAAAAAGGGAAAAGATTGTCCAAAATTTAGTTTATAGTTAGTTAAAAGTTTCTCAAACTCACTTAAAGTTAAAGTTTTAAATTTTATATCTACAATATCCTTGGATTTTTTCAAATCAATAGCTTTTTCTGTTAATGATCTATAAATTTCTTCAATTGCAATATGCAGTTGTTGAATATTAGAATTTGTAAAGGAAATTAGTTGTTCTGTAGCATAAACTCGTTGTGAAATTTCGCATTCCGAATCCAACTTTATGTCATTTGAAGATATTTTATCAAGTATACTTGTTTGATAAGTCGTTTTAACAAATGTATCTTCAATGTCGGAAATATTTTTTCCAACATTATAATCAATTATATTATGAGGATAATCAAAGTTTATTGAATGCTCATCAATTTTAAAATAATTTTTAGCAAATTCAATAATTGAATTAAATTGACAGAATCGATAAAGTATTGGTGGCAAACAATTTGAAAAATGCCATTGATCTTCATTGAATGGATGAATAGTTATTAGTTCAGGAACAAAATATTCATTAAATTCATCTGATTTTGATTCATTATGTTGAAAATTTCCAATATTAGGAGGATAAATAGTACCTATATGTTTAACTAGTCGTCCGTTTAGTAATAGACTAGATAAATTTTTAATTTCAATGTTGTATTTTGTCTTATAGTAGTCCATAAACGAAGTATATTGTTCAATGTGATTTGGAAATTTTGATGTGGGTGTTAAAGTTGATATTTCTTTGCAAATATAATATTTAGTTTTTTCAAAATTACCGTAATTTCTAGAAAATACCGTGCCAGGAACTACCAAACAATGTTCCAATTTATTGGGACTTTTTAATTTTTCAATAAATTTCCAATCAATGTCATTTGAACCAGAAAGCAAAGGAATAATAAAACAAACATATTTGCAATCCTCGAGTGAAAATATAAACTCGTCTTTTGGATAATTTAAGACATTTGAAAAAACAAATTGATGGTAAAATTTAACCAATTCAAATTGATAATCTGATGATAATTCAATTTGTTTAATATAATCAATTTGGCATGAAATTTTCTGACGATTATAAAAAACGGGAAATTGATATTTTGTAGAACATGATTTTCCAGGCAAAAGAAATCCATTTGATGTTAATTTTTTCCCTTTATATTCAATGTTTATTGAATAAAGAAAAAAATTTAAATTGAATTGTATCAATTTAAATATTTTAGAATAATGGATATTAAATATGTTGATATTATTAGGGTCTTCAAATAATTCGAGTCCGAGATATTTTTTCACAAGATTCTCTTTTGTTAGTGGCAGAAAATAGTCATTCAATTCACCAATATTGTATAAATATTTTAAAACATTAAAAGCGCAAAATTGCTTTGCAGTAGCTTTTGAATCAAATGATTCTTCAAATTGAAATTCAGGAAAATTTAATATTTTGACAGAAAAATTAAAAGTTCCGTCTTGATTGATTTTTAAATTGTAAATTGGCGAATATATTGCTTCAGGATCAAAGGATTGACAATATACTTGTAATCTATCAATAGCATTATTTAGAGAAATTTTTGCTCCAATTTTAGAGAAAAATTCAGGCACATTATTTTCTAAAGTACAACTGTTTTCATCAATGTCTACCAGCGAATTGTTTGTAATGGAAAATTTGTCGATTAATTGCTTTTCAATTTGTAAAAATTGTTGAACTTTATTATTTATAAATGCTTTTTTTGAATTAGTGGTAGTAATATGGAATCTTGAACGTTCGAGTCTTGCTCTACCACGAGTTTGTATAAATTCACGAAAATTTAAATTTGACCAGTCAGTAAAAATAACCAAATTGCAAGTCTGTACATCAATTCCTTCTTGAAGAATAGAAGTGGCTATTATTATGTTAATGAGTCCATTTTTAAAATTATTTAAAACTTTTGATAATCTGCTGGAATCATTATATTCAATTAAATTTTCAAATCCAGAATTTGAAGCATTTCCGACAAGCCAATCCGCATTTATAAAACCATAATCATTCGGATTGATAGTTTCAAGTTTTCTAAACCATTCATATAAAAGTATGGCTTCAATCTTTGTCTTGACAAAAATAATACAACAAAGCTCATTTCTAGGAGTAAATTCTACAATCTGTTTCAATATAGACATCATTTTAGGTGTAGCAGACGTTAAGGCAAAATCCACTTGCTTCATAGCATCAAATTGAGGATAGTCAAAAAAATATTTAATCATTGTCAATTGTGTAATTATAATATTAATAATATCTGAATAAATTTCCAAGTCGTCAATATCGCATAGAGTTGTAAATTCAAAAATATAGTAATGTATTGTTATATAAAAACACCAAAGACCCATTGAATTATCATTTTTTGAATCCAACATTAACAGTAGATTTTTAAAACATTGATTTACTTTCTTAAGTAAAATGTGAGTAAAGCTTGACTTTGCAATTTTTTCAAGATTCATAGAAATATTATTAATAAATGTCGTAAAGGAATCTTCAATAAAATTCAAGTTATTCAACTGAAATGAATTGTTTATTTCGTCATTGTAAGCGTAGATAAAAATTCCTGGATTATTTCCAGTTAAATTATATGTTAAACATTTGGCGTTCAATAACTTTTCCAGCGTATGAGCGAAAATAAGGCAATTTTCAAAATTTAGATTAGTAGAACTATTAACCAAACAGGCGGTCATGCCAAAAATTCTTGGATAATCATTTCTAAACTTTGAAATTTCCTTAAGTATCTGACAATAAGGATGATTGTTAAGCTTAATATTGTCTAAAGAACCACTCGGAGAGGCCCAATGTATTTCATCAAATATTACTAATGATATTTCGCTCAATTTAATATAAGAAGCTAAAATATTGTTTAAAAATATCTGTGGAGTCAATACTAAAACTTTATAATTGGTCAATTCATTTTGCCATTGCAAATAATCCCAACTATCTGAGAAATCACCAAAATATTGTCCAACATTTGCTGAAATATGCCTTTGAATTTCTATAGCTTGTTGTTGAACAAGAGCAGTAGTCGGACATAAAAAAATAATATGCTTATTTTGATACTTGAGATAATCTTGAATTAATAAGATTGCAATAAATGTTTTTCCAGATCCCGTGGGTAAAAAAGCAATAGTATTCGCATCTTTCGCTTCATTATATATCGCAAGCTTGAATTAAATTTATGTATACATTTTAATTTAAAATATTTATACAATAGTTTTTACTTAAATATGCCTACTGCTTTGATAAAAATAAATTAAATAAAAAAAACTATATGAAAATTCTTACCTGATAATTAAAGGGCTTCTGCAAATTCATTTTTACTTGAATCTATCTCTTAATGAAAAACAATTTTCTTATATAGTTCCGCTAGAGATAAATTTATTGATTATTTCCATGAATACTACATGAATAAAAACATTTTCAATAGTGTTTATATTATATAATCAAAAATGGCAAACGCTAGTGATAGAAGGATTCAATTATTACTTTATTCTCTAGTTTTATTTGGTAAAAATTTGATATCATATTTGCTAAATTTTTTACAATTTATTATTTTTTAGGTCTGCTTTTACTTGTTATTGGAGCAATAGTTACTGGAATAGCTTTTACTGAAATAACACCACCAAATTACGATGTAAAAATTTCAATATCTTATTTTTACTTTTAACTTTATTTTCTTTCAGGAAAACTACAATCGTTATAAAGGATCAAATATTTCTCGCATAATTGGTATATATTCTGACATGAATTATTGTCAAATCTAACTTATATTTTTTTAGGACCATTTCTTATTGGATTTGGTTTGTGTATTACATTTTCTTCCGCTCTTTGTTTTCTTCCAAGTCCCAAAAAATTCACTCTTGTTAATACCTAATATTATTCTTGCTTTACATAATTATCTTTACAAATATTATCCCAATTTATTTTAAATTTAAATATTCCATCAATAATAACAATTTGTTCTGTAATTTTGTACAATTTACTATAATTAACAAACATAAAATCAGAATAATTGCAAATATTTTCAATTTTTTTAATAAATAAATTCAAATTTTTATTTGTAAACAATAAAAAATCGGTTTTATCATCAATATTATTCCAAACTTCCATTTGACTATCAAATTTTTTCAAATCTGAGATTATATATTTTTGAATCTTAATTATATATTTATCTATATCTATTGTAAAATTGGTATTCATTTTTTTATAGTAATACTCCTACGAACAAATAGGAACATGTATTATTACTTATATACCTCAAATAAGGTTAGCTTTTATAGATAAGAAATGCTTTTATTTTATTGAAAATAAATTTATTAATACATTTTATTTTATTTATTTGGAACATTATTTTAAATTTTTTAATTATAATTAACCCGCTTCGCTACTCATACTTATTGTGTAAAATTGACTTTTATAAGCTAAATTGCTTATAGAAAAAAAAACATTGTTAAAACAGACATACATTTTATTAAATAAATGTATATTTATTTGGAACATTATTTTAAATTATTCGATTCCACAATTTTTTAATTATAATTAACCCGCTTCGCTACTCATACTTATTGTGTAAAATTGACTTTTATAAGCTAAATTGCTTATAGAAAAAAAAAACATTGTTAAAACAGACATAGTTATTTATAAAGGGGGTTTAAGATTTAAAAGTTTACGAAACATATAAACTGATAAATGCATAATCTACTGTATGTTTATACCCAATTACTATCTTAAAATAAATTACTTAATATACTATCTAATCAGAAAATTTTTAGAAAAATTTCAGAAGCAATGTATATAAGCATGAAACGTCTAATAGTTAAATATCATTAATAATATTCAAATAAAACCTCATCTTTTTAGATAAATAGATTTTTTATACAATGTCTATTTATTTATAAAGGTGGATTGCTATTTGAATGTTGCAACGTTGAACAAACTATGGAACAACTATTAAAATATTTTAATGAAAATAATCTTGGAGAATTTTCTCTCGAAACGAAATTTATGTATTTATAAATTTATTTATACTCTATAAAATTTTTAAAATTTATTTATTTAATTTAGATTTGATATTTATTCAACAACAATATCAATTGGAAATAAAACTGTAAATGGTATATTCATAACAAGAAATGGTTCGATAGAATGGGCAGCCAAGTTATTGTTAAACAAATTTATTTTAAATCAACCTGATGTCAAAGTGAATGAACAATCAAACAAAAGAGAAGAAAATTTAAAAACTATTAAACTAAATGTAAATTATATTGGCATATTGCAAGAATATTGTCAAAAAAATAAATTTCAGTTGCCTAATTATTGCAATATATTGAGTGGTTTTGAGTTTGGTTTTAATTGTCAAGTACAATTTAATAATAAAATATTTTCAAGTAATGCATTTGCTAAAAAAAAAATGTTTGCTAAACAGCAAGCAGCTTATTTTGTAATACAAAAAATTGAATGTGAATTAAAAATTACTATTATAAATGAATAAATTTCTGAAATAAAATCTCGTTTATTATTTATTTTTTAAATACAAATTAGTAGCGGAGCGGATATATTAAGTAGCGGAGCGGGTTAATTTATCATTTTTCATAACGTTTTTCATTCATTGAAAATATATATAATAATTACAAATAACAAATATTAGATTTAGTATCTCCTTTATTTACTAGCATATCCCTATAATTCTTGTCCCATTTCCATGTTAAGATTAAGATATTAAGATATTTCAACTGTACAACAATTTTTTTGTCAAATAGAATAAACAATAATTTTATATTATAAAAATTGAATGTGAATTAAAAATTACTATTATAAATGAATAAATTTCTGAAATAAAATCTCGTTTATTATTATTTATTTTTTAAATACAAATTAGTAGCGGAGCGGGTTAATTTATTTATAAAGGTTTATGATTATAAAACGTTTTTCATTCATTGAAAATATATATAATAATTACAAATAACAAATATTAGATTTAGTATCTCCTTTATTTACTAGCATATCCCTATAATTCTTGTCCCATTTCCATGTTAAGATTAAGATATTTAGATTAAGATATTAAGATATTTCAACTGTACAACAATTTTTTTGTCAAATAGAATAAACAATAATTTTATATTATAAAAATTGAGATTTTATTTATAAAGATGAATTCTAGAACATTAGAATATTGATTACATTTCATTTTCTATTATTAGTATTTTACTTATTCTATTGAAAATTTATACTAGTACTTTATTAGTTATAGATAACTTGTTAGAGATAATATTTGATATTATTTTATAGAGTATTTGCTTTATCAATTTTTAAAAATCTATAAATATTAATGGTGAGTTTATACACAAAATAGAATGAATATAATTGCAAACCTAAATCTGCAAACCTTTATAAATAGAATAATTGTGAATAGTTTAGCAAACTTTTTATTAATTGCTAAATATTTATATTTTTGACATATATAAGATCTTGTTTTAGACATATATAAACTTATTTAAATATTAAATATTTGATGTATATTAATACTATTTAAAATTTCATAAATAAAAAAGTTTACTTATTTCAACATTTTCAAGATTATTTTATATTAAAATTTTTTAATATATTATACAAATCTTTATTAATGTAACCCGCTCCGCTACTAAATTGTTCTTATCATTATTCTTGAATTTTAAAACTGCATTTTGGCCGCCCGGGTTCTCTGAAGAAGAGATGTATATATATATTTTTTCCTCAAAATTCAAATGTAAAATGAATATAAACATTAATATTAGGTGTATAAATCTTTATTTTTATTTTAAAATTTACATTAGTAAGTTCTACAGAGATATAGTTAATTTTATAGAATAAAATATTTTTCTTCAGATGTAAATATATACATATTTTCAAACTACATATGCCATAAAAGTGGTATAAAAGTCTATAATGCAAAGTAGTGAATTTTAGTAGTAGCGGAGCGGATATAAATAGAGAAGCTAAAATTGGTATAAACATTTATATCAGGTGTAAAAGTCTATAATGCAAAGTAGTGAATTTTAGTAGTATATAAACATTTATATCAGGTGTAAAATGTAGTATAAATAGCTAGAAATAGAGAAGCTAGAAGAGATGTATATAAGCTACATATGCCATAAAATTGGTATAAACATTTATATTTCGCGAGAATATTGCCTCACACTACATGGCACTAACCCGCTCCGCTACCACTTTTTATATAAAAAGTATAGAATTTTTGTGAAAACTAGTCCAAGAAAACAATTGCTAAAAATTTCAAATTTTTCCTTCTTATCTCTAAACAAGATTTTTATAACTGATAAGAAGAGAAAAGCAGTATAAATAGGGGTGCATTTTGGCCGCCCGGGTTCTCTGAAGAAGAGATCTTCAGTCGTTCACTAGTTCTCTGAAGAAGAGATCTTCAGTCGTTCACTAGTTCTCTGAAGAAGAGATCTTCAGTCGTTCACTAGTTCTCTGAAGAAGAGATGTATATATATATATATATTTTTTTTTTTATTTTTTTCCCAAAAATTCAAATGACCTTGAAATTTTCAAGCTAAATATACCAAAAAATGAATATAAACCTTAATGTTAGGTGTATAAATCATAAAAGTGGTATAAAAAATTTTAGTAGTAGCGGAGCGGATATAAATAGCTAGAAATATAATAAGTCCTGGAAATAATATATATATATTTATTGGAAAAAGTAAAATTATACTAAAAATACATGTTAAATACATTTATTTTAGAAAATTTATTAAAATTTGGTTTTGTGCAAGTAAATTTTTTAAAATTTGCAAAGACCAAATATTTCCAGATACAGAAAATAGAAAATAGTGCATACAATTGTTTGAATTTTCCATTTCACTAATTCTATAAGATTCAACGTTAATCTCTTTAGTTTTACTAATAACTTGTAATTTTTCGATAAAATTTCTTTTATGTTGAATTATAAATCTTTGAATATCATTATCTTGTTTTGGTAGAGTAAAGTAAAATGTATTTTGTATTATGCTTGTTGGAATATTTGAATTATAAAGATGAATAAAATGTAAAATATTTCCATCATTAAAGTAACTATAAATCGATATTACTGCAGCAAATCCAAATTTCACAGATATTGAGTTTAGCATTTCAGTTTGTTTACTATTAAACCAATTATCAATAGCATTTTTAACAAAGTTTAAGACAATAAAACCTGGAGAAAGCTTTTTATCATTTCTTTTTAAATTGTTTAAATAAGTAGTTATAAAACATATCAAGTTTGAAAAATTATTATCATTAAAAATTATTGAATTATATTTTTCGATCCATGTTATTAAAACTTTTTCCGCAATTTGAAAGTTGTTTAAATCTTTCCAAACTATAACATTATCTAAGTATGAATCAATAATTGAAAATAGTTTTAAACAATTATGCTGCGGCAAATTTTGTTTAATTTTTATAATAGAACCAAACCGTTCAGCAATAGCCCAAGAAAATCCAAGAAAATTGTTATCAAATTGATCAAATTGAATCATATACCAAGCGCTTGCTCTCAAACAAATCTCATAATCGCTGTTGTCAGAAATACATTCAATATAAAATTTTTCTTTTAAATCTGTAAATAATTGACGAATAAACGATTGAATTATTTCGTGAAAATTATTAGATTCTTGACGACCACTATGATTTAATATAGAAACATTAAATATTCCAGAAAGTAACTCTGCTTCTGACTTTATATTAAATCGATCAAAGATGTATAAAATTCTTGTTTTGTAGTAATTAAATGCATTCATAGCAGAATTAATATACTTTCGCCAACCTATAAAAAACAAAGTTTTAGATATTGTTGGCAAATAAAATGCTATAAAATTACCAGGAAGAATTAATAATGGATTGGGCTTGGATTCTGAAATAGCTACTGAAGCACTTTCTAGTGCTAGAGATAGCATATTGCAAATTCTATACAATTCACCGTTAACACTCTTAGAAATATATGATTGAGAATGGGAAGATTTTTCCATAAAATCAGGTGAAATATTTTTTGGTAACTTTAAGCTAGATAGTGGAAACAAAAATGATTAATAAAAAATTGAAACGCTAAATCACATACTCATTAATTTTTGCAACTTTTCCAGTTTTTGCAAAATCAAGCGATATGGAAATATATTTGGCCAAATTTGTACAAATCTCATTAAATATTCCAAATGGAAGGTGATCAGCAAAAATTAAATGTGAATTTGCCAAATGACCAATATTATTTTCAATTTGATATTCGAAAAAAAACTTAAATATAGATAAAGTTGAAAATTTTTTACTTGTACGATTTACTTTATTTGAAGGGAAAATCATTGGTTCGCAATTATCTTGAGAAAAAATTAAATCTTTAAGAAATACAACTGCAAATTCGTCACCATCCAAATCGCTTCCAGCCATTTTATCCGCATCAGGTCTATCGTTGTCATATTTATTGTTGGATTTTGAACGAAAGACAATACAATCTTTTATATGATGTAGTTGTTTAATATCAACGCATTGAAATTTTCTAACATCTCCTGGATGAAGACAAGGAAATTTTGTAACAATTACATCGCCTGTAATAACTCTTGTAGACTCCAAGTTTAATGGATCTGAAATTTGTAAAAATACTTGATTTTCTTTCAATAAATTAGTCTCGTCTATTACACCATATACAATTCGTCCAGAGTCTAACGGAATCTTAATTCGAGCTTTATTTTTCAATTGGTTTAATCGAGAAATGATAGTATGCTTAATAATATTTCGAAAAAGACTTTCTTGAAGGAATTCAATGCCACAATATTTCCAGATATAGTCAATAGGGATATTAACACTAGTATATTCTTTTAAAATTTTCGAGGCATTACATTCACAAAATAACGAACCAATTAAATTTTTCAATTCATCGACCAACATTTTAATAAATACATCTTTCCAAATTTTTAATTGTTCAAGAATAGTAATAAATTGTCTATTTAAATATAAGGGTCTTGGTGCTGAACATTTAATAATGCCCAAAAAGTTATACCAATTTGATTGAAATTTTCTCATACTTGGTCTAAATTTTATATATTTTTTTGAATCTTCACCCCAAACCACTAGCAATCCTTTATAACCAGCATAGCGGATTTGAATTGCAGAAGGTGTATATTTTAAATTCATTTCTTTAAAAATCTCATTTGCGAGAGCTTTTGATATTATTCCAATACCATCTGTAAAGTTATAATTTTCAGAATAAATGTCAGGTATTTCGATAATTTTCGTGTCGGCATCAATCTTTTTATAGAAACTAATATGAGAAAACACAACCCCATATCTTGATAGGTATTTTGCTACATTTGAGGGAGGAAATGTACCAATCCCTTTTCTAATAGAATCAGCAGAATTTCCAAATTGGTCCTCTGTATAAAGTACCATTCCACCATCTCTTAATTGACTAGGCGAGCAACCAAGAAATTTGTATACAAATGATCCAATACGTATACCATTTAAAAGTGGTACAATAAATATATTCTCTATATGCTTGGCATTTAACTGGTAGGATTTGATAATAAAATTTAACTTTTCATAACAATCTGATCGAATTTCAAGTCGGAGCATAAATTCTATTTGGGCACATTCTAGACTAATGATAGATGGCAATGTTGGTTGTGGCGGCAATAAAATTAATCTTGTTGGTGTAAGAATTGCTTTAAAAGTTTGTAAAGTGTTTGGTAGTCGAATCGACTCAAGATTTTCTTTACAATATTTTTCAAATAATAACGTTAAAGTATCAAGTGTAGAAAATATTGAATTATTTTCCAATAGCTTGTGATAATAATATAGAGTAGACAACATTGCTTCAAAGTTCTCTTGAAAATACTTTTCAATTAATTTAATAAAATCTTTCCATTCATCTCTCAAATAAAGCTCATCCCATATTCTATAGTTAGATGAAAACATGGATGAAAATGCATACTGCATTCTAATTTGATTAATCTTTGTAAAATTTTTAGGGATTTCCATTTGATTTTTTGAGGAATTGAAGATTTTTGAATAATCTATTATCCTAATTTTTGATAAATTTATATCGTAATCAAGCTTTGCAAAATTATATATTAATTGCCAAGGATCTTGAACTTTCGAGTCTCTTAGTTGTTTCTTATCTCTTATAACGTTTAATGAAATTTTTATAAATCTTGATTTCCCAATTATTTCGCTTTTGCAGTTTCCAAATTGATTATTTATGATCCAAGCGTTATTTATTTGTTCAAATAATGATGGCGGATGTTTTAGAGAAAATATCAAACTAATTTTGAACTCATTTTCAATATGAATATTAATATCATTTATGGAACTATACATATAGGTTAACTTGAATTGATTCCCAGGTTTTAATTTTAAAGCGTTTGATCCATTAGTAAAGTGAAATGTTATTGTAAAAAATTTTTTATCGTTAAAAAATTCCGCAATCATGTTTTTCGCAATATGATAATCTTCAAACTTACTATTGCTGTTGTAATGTTCGATAAATGTTGAAAGATCAATTAGCGAACCAAATGAAAAGTCATTTATATTAAATTTCTGCTTAGGAATAAATTCACTCTTATTTGACATATAATTTAATAAGCTATTGTCAACTTTAAATGCAACATTTAATAATTTATCGTTTCGACAAATATTTAATAATGTAAAATTAACGTTATTATTGCATATTTTTATTACACAATTAAAATATTTCAATCTCTTATCAAACTGTTCATTTACATTTAATTCTTCAAAGTCTACAGATTTTATATTTGAACTTGAATCTAATATAAAACTTTTTAAGTCACTTGTAGTATATTCACTTTTGATGGAATAATAACAAACAATAAAATTTAAACTTTCCATCTTCACTCGAAAAGTATAGTTCCTATTAAACATTATATATAAACATATATGTAAACATTTGATAACATGAAAACTTTTTTTCCTTCTATCATTCTGATAACCACTATCCATTACCTTATAAATTAAAAATAGTAAAGATTTATAGTTTACCAACTTGTAAAATATGAAAAATCTCATTAATATTTTTATAGTTTTTCTATAATTTCCTAATTTTTTAGTTTTTTATTTCATGAAATTTTCTCTTCTTATCTTTATTTCAGATTTTTTAAACTGATAAGAAGTAAAAAGTAGTATAAATACAGGTGCATTTGGGCCGCCCGGGTTCTCTGAAGAAGAGATCTTCAGTCGTTCACTAGTTCTCTGAAGAAGAGATCTTCAGTCGTTCACTAGTTCTCTGAAGAAGAGATCTTCAGTCGTTCACTAGTTCTCTGAAGAAGAGATCTTCAGTCGTTCACTAGTTCTCTGAAGAAGAGATGTATATATATATATATATTTTTTTAATTTTTTTCCTTAAAAATCAAAGTGACCTTGAAATTATTAGAGAGAATTAGAGTAAAATCTAATAATTACTACTATAAATTGATAATATCTTAAAAATATTTTGATAAAATATAGTAAATTAAATAATATATCGAGTTGAATTTTATTGAAAAATATTGAATTTATTAGTTCTCTGAAGAAGAGATGTATAATTTTTTTTCTTAAAAATCAAAGTGACATTGAAATTATTAGAGAGAATTACTACTATAAATTGATAATATCTTAAAAATATTTTGATTAAATAATATATCGAGTTGAATTTTATTAGTAGCGGGAGCGGGTTATAATAATTATACAGCAAATTCATACAATTTTTTAGATAAAAACAACTTCTTGGCTGAAATTGTCTACATAAAAATTAATAAATTGCCAAATTTCATCTTTATATTTAAGCATACTAAAATCTTTTTCATAGTAATCATAGTTAGCTTGAAAATATAAATTAAGATGTTCAAAATGAATAAATTCCTGATTAATGTTACAACAAGATCTATAATGATAAAGTAATACTTGATTATCGTCTAGATGTAAGGTAAAATATCCAGGAATAGTTTTATAAACATTATGAATCCAAATATCCAATACAGTTCTAGGTCTCAAAATAATCAACTTTGATCTATCTCCTGGTAGCCAATAAAATTTTTGTATATTATTAAAAGAAAATATACGAGGAAAATATACAGTCTTTTGAAATTGAGTACAAAAAAATCTATTATTAATTAATAAAGAGGAGATTGTATTATTTTTCATATTTTCAACAATAAATGACTGGATTGTTGTTTTACTCTTGCCTCGAATCATTATGAACTCATCAAGGTCTACAAATATAATAGGCGAATTATAAAACCTTAATAAACAATCATTCATAATAACCATTTGACCATTAGCATGAATTTCATTACTAGAAAATGGTAAATTAAAAGTCAGCAATTGAGCAAAAGGCAGACTATTAATAAATGATTTTACTTGATCACTAACATTTAAATTATAAAAAACAAATTTATTTATATCATTAGCTTTATAATAAGCAATAAATTCAACTAATGAGGCAAGGGATGTATATGGACCAAATAATGGCCTTACACAAACAACTGAATCTAAATTGGGTTTATTCATAATCTTTATAATTTTTAAATAAGATGATTCAATAATTGTATTATTTTTCAGTTTTACACCAATTCTTAAAAATGACTTGAAAGGTGTGACTGGAATTCTACAAGTTATTTGCGAGGCAGCATACTTCATAACATTGAAATAATTTCCAGTTAAAATTTCAAGTGTAGCAATTGTCGATACTTTATTTCCTCTTGAGCCAATAAATATACAATAAAAATCTTTTAACGGAGATTTCTGATTTATAGCAGAAATAATTTTATTGAAGATCCAATAGAATATGCCGAATATATTGTTAAGTCATCATTCAACAATGGACTCCAATGAGGTTTAGACTTTAGTTTGAAAGTTTTCTCCTCAGGGGGATATTTTTTCAAAACAATTAAAGGATCAAACTGTGTTTCTTTACATTTGTTTATTAATAGATATTCAATTAATATTATATATATATTTGTTAATATAATTAGAGAAAAAAAAATAAATTTTATGTTTAAACGAACAACAATATTATACGACATGTTTAATACTGTTAAGGTTACCATAGGAATAAAAATTTTAATCAATTGTAAATGAAAAATTACTATATAATTATTACATGCATATTTAAAGACGATAATTTCATTACATTACATATTTAATGATCTTATATTAAAAGCTCAATGTTAGCTCGATGAATTGTAATGCAAATTCTGAAATTGCTCAACTAATAAAGAGAAAATATTTTATTAATATAGTTGTAAATAAAATCAATATCTAATACTTACACAAGCTCTTGTTCAAAACGCAAAATAATTAATGTAATTTTTAAAAATATATTTATTTATAAAGGAAATATTTATAGATTAAGAAAAACATTTCAATAAAATATAGTTTACTAACTGAAAAACAATTTATATTCACTCATCTTATGCTATGAATAAACCACATGTTTTATTTGGCGAGATTATAAAAACATTATTGCTAAAGATATAGATAATTAGTAAGAGTAGTGTTTTTTATCAGTATTTTTGTTTGATAATACTTTCACCAGAAAAGCTACTTTTAGCGACCGAATCAATTATATATTAAGTATTACTCAATTTCGATAATATTCAATAATATCGAGTAAATTTAATTACACAAAATCATACACTATCATATCAATATTCTACACTTTTTTACCCAACATAGAAAACAAATTTTTTAACAATTTCAACAGAGATTTCTAGTTGTAAATTAATCTGTCAAATTGCTCTCATTGAATTTAAGAAATAAAAATCTTATTATTCAATCAAATAAAAAACTATTGATTTTAAGAAAAAAAAATCATATTAACCCGCTCTGCTACTTAATAAATAATACTAATTTTTTAATAAATAGTATTGAATTTTACTATTTTCCTTTTAATTGCTGATACTACAAGCAAGCAATACAAGAAACGCTTACTTTTCAATATAAATTGAGTTTTTTATCTAAAAAGTAATTTTATATATAAAATAGTTGAAAATATGAAAGTTTAACAACGTTTTTTTAAAAAATTTTTATTTAACAGTTTGTTAGGATACGGATCTATATTATTCCAATCGTGAGTATATATATTGTCATCATCTTCAGAATCTGTATCAGTATTATCGCTATCGCTTTCGTTTTCACTTTTTATGACAAGGCCATCATATTTAGTAGTATACCATTTCTTTCCCGGATATTCTTTATCCAATCCTGCTTGAATATATATAGTATCACCCGATTTAATATTCTTTGAAGCAAGTGTGAAATTATTATTTCCAAGTAAAATTATTTTTGATTTCTGATGAGGATCTTGAACTGGTTTGTGTGCTAATGAGAGCATATTTGCATTCATACCAATTTTTTTGTTATTTTCCCATTTATCAGAAATTAAACTTTTCAATTGTAGTATAGTTTTATCTGAATCAACTTTAATAATATGACCAGTTCCCGTAGGGTAGTGAACACATCTTAAATTTAATTTTAATTCCATATTATTAATAAAATCTCTGTAAATCGAGCTAATCAATAGCTTAGGCTTGATGAAATTGAATATATACTTTTGCTTTATCTAATTATTATCTTTTAACTTATGTTTATAATTCCACGTTTATCATTCATTCTCAATGAGAAAATTTTCATATATAAAAAGTCAAAATAAATTAAGATTCAATGTAATAAAAAAATATTCAATTTATTATAAATGACATCATTTGGTAACAATTGATAAAAATTAGTATAAAATATATGTAGTGTAAATAAATTTAAAATCAACAATGATTTCTTCACTTATGATTGATATTAAGGCATAACATGAATCAAATGAAAGTTTATTTAATAATTAAAGGACAACTTCAGAAGCTGTTGTTAAACATCAGGATATTCCATATAAACTGACGGCGATATTCCATATAAACTTACAAATTGAAATAATATTTATATACATACGCTCCGCTAATAAAAAGTTGACATTGTTTTTTGATATTATTTATAAAGGTTTAAGATTAACCCGCTCCGCTATTCATACCCGCTTCCGCTATTAAAGATTCACCAAACATTATATATGTTTTTTAATAACTTATCAAAATGATAAATTTATTATCTATATTGAGGATTACTATTTTGCTTTATCTAATTATTATCTTTTAACTTATGTTTATAATTCCACGTTTATCATTCATTCTCAATGAGAAAATTTTCAAATATAAAAAGTCAAAATAAATTAAGATTCAATGTAATAAAAAAATATTCAATTTATTATAAATGACATCATTTGGTAACAATTGATAAAAATTAGTATAAAATATATGTAGTGTAAATAAATTTAAAATCAACAATGATTTCTTCACTTATGATTGATATTAAGGCATAACATGAATCAAATGAAAGTTTATTTAATAATTAAAGGACAACTTCAGAAGCTGTTGTTAAACATCAGGATATTCCATATAAAATTCAACAAACATTATATATGTTTTTTAATAACTTATCAAAATGATAAATTTATTATCTATATTGAGGATTACTATTTACTTGTTACTTGACTACAAGTAACATTCCACTCAAGTCCGCTCCGCTACTAATAATGTTTTCAGCGAGACCATCAGTATTAGTTGATAATGTCAATAATCCTTATAAGATCAAGGAGTATGCCGAAACTTCATTCATATTCGTTAAACCTGAAAATTTTCTATGCACTATTTGCAATGATATTTTCAAACAGCCAAAATGCACACAATGTGGTTGCATTTTTTGCGGTGATTGCATAAAAAATTGGCTTGGAAGAGGAAACAACACTTGTCCTTACCACCAAAAACCACTATCTGAAAATATCTTGAATGAATTACCACAATTTTGTGTTAATCTATTAGATCAGCTAATTATAAGATGCCCGAATGAAATATTTGGCTGCAAAGGATTTAGAAAATGTGAACAGGAGACTCACGTCCAAAACTGCATGTTTCGTCTCAACCGCATAGTTGAATGTGGTTTCTGCTGCCAGAAAATGACGCGTGCCGAATTAATTTTTCATAAATGTCTTTTCCTTATATCGAACGAGATCAAAACAGCTGTTATTCACGAGCTATATCGTACAATTAAACATGCATTTTAAAGTTTTTTCAATACTGTATTATTAAATGTAGATTATAATATAATAAAAATGATTGTGGAATCAATAGTTGGATTTTTTAATAGTAGCTTTTCTAAGCATATAAACTAAGCATTTTCGTAATACGATCACTAATTAATGGTACATTTAAATTTTTTACAAATATAGAATAATACTAGATTGATAGCTGTAAATAGATCATATCATTCCTAAGATTTAATAATTAGTATATTTGGTATTTAATTTTAATTTCTACATTTTCACGATTTTCTATACATTCTATTAATTCGGATAACATAAAAATGATAATTTATAGCTATATTTTATACCAAGACTTTTTTAATATTGTTTGTTATACCAACTAGAACGGCTTTGAAATTTTCACTTTAGATCATTTCACAATGGCTGATTATGAGGAAATCCAATTTTTTTACATTGGATAATAGAAATCTAAAACATAAAATTCCTCTTCTATATACAGCATACAGCATATTTATGTATTATAGAATCTACTATATGTTGTTATCTTATTAACTTTTATTTGTTATAACTTAACAAAATAGTAGCGGAGCGGGAAATATAATAAATCTAAAATAAAAGTTAATCAAAGTTAAAATTGTATTTTTTTATTAAATAATTTTCAAGAGGCTTGGGTAAATTTGCCAATAATGGCTGTATTTCGTTTAAATCAAATTCATCCAATTCAAAATTAAGTTTGGTAGTCCAAATTTCGTTAAATTCATTTATTATATTTGGACGGTCGATTATTCTCATATGCATCATTTTATGAGCCATACCATGAAGTGTTTTGAGTTTTTCATTTAAATTGGGATTAGTATTTGCGGGTGTCCTAAAAATGAAATTAATATTAATAAATCGAAATAATTAATTTAAAATTAATCGAATACCTATTAACGTCGAATTTAAACAATCTAGTAATATATCCGCCAAGTGTATATAAATGTGATTCGAAACTGTTGGTTATTATTGGTTTTTTATATAATTCAGGAGCAAAAAAGGAGAGCTTGTAATCGATATTTATATAATTGAGATTGTATAAAATACTAAAGTTTGTAAATTTAATCAAATTATTTGTATCAAAAAAATCGATAAATGTATTAATCGGATCAACAGTAAAATATAAATTATTTGCAATCAAGTATCTTATAGCCAATATTAACTCTTTCAATAAAGAAATATTGAGTAGATATTCTACAATAGTCAATTCGTTACATGAATTATGCGGAAATAAATTTTCTAATAATAAAAAATAATTATGAAAGCTAAACTCGATAAATTCATATTTAATATTAATACGATTATTTTTAGTTTGAATAGAAAATATGTCTAAAAAAGGAGCATTATGGTTCGTTTGTTTTAATAATTGTATTTCGCCAATAGATTTATTAAAAATTTTTATATAGTTCTTCATAAGACCTACAAAAATAATTAATTTTAAAAGTTTAAATTATAAAAGTTTAAATTATAAAACTACCTTCGACATTTATAAAGTAGAAAAAATTTTGTTGATTATCTTTAATTTTTAAGAGTAACACATTTATTTCCTTTAAATAAATAGTATTGACTAACGAATATCCTTTGTTATTTATGTATAAGTCACACATATTTCGTAAACTTGTACATAGAAAGGAGACTTCAATGAGAAATACGGCATTTTATAGGATATTGGTTAGATAATCTCCATAGTTACTTATACATAAAAAATGTTTATCGGATAGGATATTGGTTAGATAATCTCCATAGTTACTTATACATACTTACTCCTATAGCAAATACTATTGACCATAAACAAATAAAGTTTGATTTAAGTTAAGTTCTCTAATTGGAAAAAATGGCAACTGGAGATTTATCAACATTATTTTATATTGTCTGAGCTTCGATTAGATTGTATTTTAGTCTTATTCCATTGTAGATTAGTCTTTTCCTTGTATCGAACGAGATCAAAACAGCTGTTAATTAAACATGCATTTTAAAGTTTTTTCATTAATAAAAATTTTTCAATACTGTATTATTAAATAAACTTCAGTTAATGCCTGACTGATTGAAGGTTTTGGTTATCAATATTCATGTGACTAAAGCAATGATTTTGATGAGAAACATTGAACATTCCGAACTAAATGCCAGTGAAAATGTAGATTATAATATAATAAAAATGATTGCGGAATCAATAGTTGGATTTTTTCTAAGCATATAAACTATGCATTTTCGTAATACGATCACTAATTAATGGTACATTTATTATTGTACAGAAGATATTGAAAATTTTGCTAATATCATCATTAGCCGCAAATATGATAATTTAGAAAATATTGATTATTAGATAATTACAATAAGTAATACTCTTGTAATAATGGAACAAAAAAAATATTCAATAAATATATTAACTATGGAAATCAATTTAAAATTTGGTAACAATTATTCCATATAAATTTATTGAAATATAATATATAATAAACGTAGTCTAAACCCGCTCCGCTACCAATATTCAAAATTATCGATGATGTCATTACTTATGATTATAAACTTTTTCTATCATTTAAAAAAAAAATTAATTAGTATTAAGAGTTTCATTATTTCAATCAGTCTTACTTGAAACAGTGCATTTTGAAACAAACCCGCTCCGCTCCTCCAAGAGTCAAGTCCGCTCCGCTACTAATAAAACTTTTTCTTAAATTTGTATACTTTAGAATGTATTCGACAGAATGTTTGTTGATAATTTCTACTTATATTTCTGCGGTGTGTTGAGACTGTACAAATATATTACGATGCTAAATGATCTAGCAATTAATGACAGCGCTCCGCATATAAAGAATACTTAGAAAAATATGAATGTTAATTTATTTGAAACTATATGTTTTTAATAAAAGTTTTACAATATTTAAAATAGATGGCAGCAATCAGATTTTTCTTCAATAAAATTCAGTCGTTCACTAGTTCTCTGAAGAACAAATGTAAATTTAAGAAAATAAGGAAAATTTATACTGAAAATACATAAAAAACGATCAATTTTTATTTAAAGTTATATTATTCAATATTTATTTATAAAGGTTTGCAGGAAATTTTTTTCATTCATTGAAACTTCATATATATATATGAATGTTAATTTATTTGAAACTATATGTTTTTAATAAGAGTTTTACAATATTTAAGATAGATGGCAGCAATCAGATTTTTCTTCAATAAAATTCGGTCGTTCACTAGTTCTCTGAAGAACAAATGTAAATTTAAGAAAATAAGGAAAATTTATACTGAAAATACATAAAAAACGATCAATTTTTATTTAAAGTTATATTACTCAATATTTATTTATAAAGGTTTGCAGGAAATTTTTTTCATTCATTGAAACTTCATATATATATATGAATTGATTTATGTATTATAGAAACTACTATAATACATTGTTATCTTATGGCTTTTGTGTGAATTAACTTTTATTTGTTATATGAATTTAACTTTAACTTTAACACTTTTTGCTTTAAATAATTTACAGTTTTTATATACCCGCTACGCTACTCAATAAAAGTTTATCTCCTTATATGAAAAAAGAGAAAATCATTTTTAAATATAATAATTTGTCATTCATCATCATAAATATATTTGAACATCAAATTATAAATATCATACAAAAGTCTTTAGATCTATAAAAATGAAATATAAATAGATAAATTTAAAAAATATTATTTAAAATATTATCTTATATATATTAATATATATTTATTTATAAAGGGCAATAAATTTCAGTAGCTCCGCGGGCATTTATTAAAGCTCGATCGTAATAAGTTGCATCATATTTTTACAATGAATTCATTATTTCAAGCTTATATACTAATCTTACAATTATGTTTAAATCTTATCATTTGTTGTCACTAATTAATAATCTAACTTTATTTGAAATTTACAAGAATCCTTACATTAGCTCGATCGTAATAAGTTGCATAATCAATCATATTTTTACAATGAATTCATTATTTCAAGCTTATATACTGAGTAATTTATAATCTTACAAATATGTTTAAATCTTATCATTTGTTGTCACTAATTAATAATCTAACTTTATTTGAAAGGTATGCAGATTTACTTAGAGGTTCAGGTAGAGAAAGAAATAATTCATCTATCAAGTTTAAATCCAACTGAAGATCAAACTTGGGACTGAAAATTTCCTCAATTAAGCCTTCAAGTTTGAGACGATTTCTCATGCGATACACTAATAACTTTTCACATAATTCTTGAACCATTAAGAGTTTATCATTTAAATTACTATTTATATTTGCTGGAGTTCTAAAAATAAAAATATATTAATTTCTGTTAAAGAATATGTATTAATATAGTTACCTGCTTAAGTTAATTTTAAATAACTTTTCTAAATAAGTACCAAGTGTATATAAATTTGATTCGGGACATATGTCTGGAGTATCTGAATGTAATTCTGGAGGAAAATAGTGTAGAATATTTTTAATTTCATAACTAAAACGCTTCATTTCACCACCTCGAGAAATATTATATAAAGTACTACAATTTGTAAATCTTATTAAATTACTATCATTTTGAAAATCAATAAAAATACTTAAAGGATCAACAAGAAAATTTAAATTATTTATATTCAAGTATTGTACAGCCATTACTATTTCCCTAAATATAGACATATTGAAAAGATATTCTTCAATAGTCAAATCGTTACACGATTCGAGTGGAAATAATTTTTCTAATAATAAAAAGTAATCTTTAAGAGTAAACTCTACATATTCATATTGAATATAGAAAGAATCGTTTACACTGCGAAAGTTAATTATGTTTAAAAATGGAGCATTATTATTATTTTGAATTAATGAATTTATTTTTAAAATTGATTCATTAAAACTTTCAACATTATCAACTTTTAGACCTAGAAAAAAATAGAAATAAAAATCTTTAGAAAATATTAAATTTGAAATTTATATTACATACCGATAAATTTTATAACTCTAAGATAGTTAAAAATTTTTCCTCGAATTTTTTTAATTATTGATAAAGTTCCCAAATTAAATAAATCCTCTGGATTACTATCATTTGTAATAAACTTCACAAATGTAAAACCTTTAGGAATAAAGTCTAGGATGTTTGGCATCATATAATAATTCTACTTTTATTCTATGGGCTATTTTGAGTAATGAATTATATGATTTAATATTTTAAGTGATTTGAATGTCTTATATATATTTATAATTCTCCAAAAGTACAATTTTCGTGATAACTGCCTTGTTGAAAATTAATTGTCCAATACTTTTTGTTTTCATTATCTAAGTGACTACCTATTGATGGAATAGGTAAGTTACTTTTCATATGAGGTAAAATAGCAATTGTTTATATAATATTGGCATGCACCATGATTTATTAATATTGCAGGAAGTATTTTCTAGGATTTAGAATTAGTGAAGATATACATTGATATATGAGCTCTATTTGAAATTTACACTCGATCGTAATAAGTTGCATAATCAATCATATTTTTACAATGAATTCATTATTTCAAGCTTATATACTGAGTAATTTATAATCTTACAATTATGTTTAAATCTTATCATTTGTTGTCATTAATTAATAATCTAACTTTATTTAAAAGGTATGCAGATTTACTTAGAGGTTCAGGTAGAGAAAGAAATAATTCATCTATGAAGTTTAAATCCAATTGAAGAATAAACTTGGGACTGAAAATTTCCTCAATTAAGTCTTTAAGTTTGAGACGATCTTTCATGCGAAACACTAATAACTTTTCACATAAATGTTGAAGCATTAAGAGTTTATTATTTAAATTACTATTTATATTTGCTGGAATTCTAAAAATAAAAATATATTAATTTCTGTTAAAGATTATGTATTAATATAGTTACCCGTTTATGTTAATTTTAAATAACTTTTCTAAATAAGTACCAAGTGTATATAAATTTGATTCGGGACAAATGTATTTTGCTGCTTCTGGAGGAAAATAGTGTTGAATATTTTTAATTTCATCACTAGAACGGTTCATTTCATCACCTCGAGAAATATTATATAAAGTACTACAATTTGTAAATCTTATTAAATTACTATCATTTTGAAAATCAATAAAAATACTTAAAGGATCAACAAGAAAATTTAAATTATTTATATTCAAGTATTGTACAGCCATTACTATTTCCTTAAATATAGACATATTGAAAAGATATTCTACAATAGTCAAATCGTTACATGATTTGAGTGGAAATAATTTTTCTAATAATAAAAAGTAATTTTTAAGAGTAAACTCTACATATTCATATTGAATATAGAAAGAATCGTTTACACTGCGAAAGTAAATTATGTTTAAAAATGGAGCATTATTATTATTTTGAATTAATGATTTTATTTTTAAAATTGATTCATTAAAACTTTCAACATTATCAACTTTTAGACCTAGAAAAAAATAGAAATAAAAATCTTTAGAAAATATTAAATTTGAAATTTATATTACATACCGATAAATTTTATAACTCTAAGATAGTTAAAAATTTTTCCTCGAATTTTTTTAATTATTGATAAAGTTCCCAAATTATATGGATCTGGATTACTATCTTTTGTATTTATAATAAATTTCACAAATGTAAAACCTTTAGGAATAAAGTCTAGGATGTTTGGCATCATGTAATAATTTTACTTTTATTCTATGGGCTATTTTGATTAATGAATTATATGATTTAATATTTTAAGTGATTTGAATGTCTTATATATATACTATACTCATCTGTCAGATATACATTGATATATGAGCTACTGTTTGAATAATTTTTCCATATAACCTAATACAAACAGAAAATTTTCACAAGCTTGTCATTTCATAAGAAGAGATTATTTTTTTTCCTTAAAATTTCAGTGACCTTGAAAGTTTTGCTACCTTTTGAGTAATATTTATTCAAATAGTTTTTACTTAAATCTTATATTTACAATGTATGTCTCACAATTTTATTTTACTTAAATCTTATATTTACAATGTATGTCTCACAATTTTATATATGTCTTCTGTGATTATTTTTTTATCCAACAACTAATAAAAATCAACCTCTCCCTCGAAAAAATATATTTCTTGGACTTTATTTACAAAACTCTCAAAAATCTTGTAATTTAATAAAATTTCACTTTTTATCTTTAAAAGAGATTTATATAACTGATAAGAAGAGAAAAGTAGTATAAATAGGGGTGCATTTTGGCCGCCCGGGTTCTCTGAAGAAGAGATCTTCAGTCGTTCACTAGTTCTCTGAAGAAGAGATCTTCAGTCGTTCACTAGTTCTCTGAAGAAGAGATCTTCAGTCGTTCACTAGTTCTCTGAAGAAGAGATGTATATATATATATATATTTTTTTTAATTTTTTGTCCCCAAAATTCAAACGACCTTGAAATTTTTAAGCTAAATGCTTAAAATATTGTGTAGCGTAGCGGGTATATATAGATTTCAATAAAGTTGTTAATAATTGCTAATAAATTGTACTAAAGTTCTCTCTTAAAAATGTTTATAAGCTAAGCTGAGAAAAAAATTTTACTAGTAGCGGAGCGGGTTAGATTAATAAAAAAATTGCACTTTTCTTTATGGGACATAAATTCTGGCCAAGTTTGTAACTAAACTAAAACTAAAAATTTTTCCCGCAAAGTATATTTTCGGTGATTTAATATAAAGATTGAATGTGGTCAATCTATATTTGCCTTTTTATATTCGAAAAGTTTGGATTTATTTCATTTTAAAATCAGAAATCGGATAATAAAACATAATATAAAAATATTTTATATTCAATAAAATACAAGAAATTTATTACATCATGCAGCAATAGCAGCTGTAACTATTTCTATTTCTATTTCTATTGGTATTTCTTTTTTTAAATTCAAATCCTGAAACCCTAATTCAAATCCATTTGTGATCCATTCGTCCATTGTGATTAATCTAAAATATATAAAATAAAAAATACTATATATAAAATACGATCAAGTGTATACCTAAAAATATTTGATAATATTTCTAATTGCTGCCATCTATTCTCAATAACAAAAAGTTTGAAAATTACTACGTCATCTATACATTCACATCAACTTTATGTTAATACAGTAATTTTTTCCGATATAGTCGTTAGGGAAATTATTACTAGTATTGTATTATTGTAAAATATTTGTTTTTCCCAAATTGGTGTATAAAAGGTTAAATTGAGATTATGACTAATCCAACAATGAAAGGAGATGACAAATCGTAAATACATATGATAGTTGTGACAAAAATAATTTTAAAATTAGTTTTGTTCACATTGTAATTGAATAATACATTAATTGTATAACTTATTTCGCAAAATACTTTTATTGAACTACAGAGTATTTTAGTTTTCTAAATAAAGGCCAAATCTTTCATGTTTCTCGAGCCATATTGAACTTCAAAAATTAATATTAGTATCCGATATCATAACATTGGTTAAATTTTGATTTTAAGATTTACATCTAAACAGTCAGGTTACGGTCGAATAGCATCTGAAAATAGAAAATTATTATTGTATTTCAAAAATCATCCACAATAATAGACAATAAATGGCAACCAATAGTAATATGACAAAGTTTGTATTTATATATAAAACATTCGCATATATTTACATGATAATGATTAATAATAAAACATAAAATAAATTTATTACATATAAATGTTTAAATTGAGATTATGACACAGTATAGAAGCCCACAGTATAGTAATATGACAAAGTTTGTATTTATATATAAAATTATTCGCATATATTTAGATGATAATGATTAATAATAATCATGCAGCAATAGCAGCTGCAACTATTTTATCATTATGAAACTCAAGTAACTTTTGATATAACAACTTTTTTCCTTTTTTTGACAATCTTGAGATAATAATAGGATCAATAAATTTTGTAGGATCTAAATTATTAATGATTTCCAAGTTGGTTTTTGGAAATAATTCAAATCCATTATGCGAGTCATTTGTGATCCATTCGTCCATTGTGATTAATCTAAAATATATAAAAGTATACGATCAAGTGTATACCTAAAAATATTTGTCAAAATTTAAATTCAGATTATAATTAATCCAACTATCACTCAAGCAAAAGCTATACTGTACCTAAAAATATTTGTCAAAATTATAATTAATCCAACTATCACTCAAGCAAAAGCTGAAATGAAAGGAGAAGACCAAAAATTTTTCAAGTAATTTCTGATTGCTGCCATCTATTTTCAAAAACAAATATTTGTTTTTCAACTGTGATATATTTCCAATGTAAACTGTGAGATTGTCATTATTTTTAGTCAGAAGATCAAAATTTTCACATTTTGTCATTTTCTACATTTTACTTTTATTTATACGTCATCTATACATTCACATCAAATTATTTTTATAAATGCGGGTTTATAAATGTCAATCTTACTATTTTAAAAATTATTTTGATCTTTTTTCTGTAATTAAAGTGATTTCTATGGTTGTAAAATGTTTGAATAAAAGTTGGTTTGCTAGCTATTAGTAGCGGATCGGATATTGTAAATGCATACTCTGCAGTCTTGTCTATAGTACACTACCTAATAACTATAACATCATAATGAGTATACTAATGACACGTACTTGACTAGTTAAAATTTTCAAATATAAGATTTTGTTAGATGTAAGTTCGATGACTAAATGATTTAACCGCGACATTTATTACCCATAAAAAAATTTCTACATAACTATAACATCATAATGAGTATACTAATGACACGTACTTGACTAGTTAAAATTTTCAAATATAAGAACAGGTAGTGAGTATTGTTTTCAAGCCAAAATTTAAATTGAGAATATAAGCAAAAGTTGAATTTTTACTACAAAATTTTCTATTCTCAAAAATAAAAAGTTTGAAAATCAACTATCAAAATTTTCACATTAGATCCTACGAGAGTCTGATTTATACATCAACTTATCAATTAGATAATATAACGCTTATTTTTTCTTTAGTATTATTCTAAAATATTGGTATATTTTTACAATCTTAGCCAACACTTTCCAATGTCAACACTTTCCTCATTTGACTAACTTGAATCAGGAACTAATAGGAACTAATACTAAAAATATTGTCAATCTTTCTATTAATAGTAGTAATAATACTATAAATTTTTAAATATTGTTGTCGTTTGTTTGCTAGCTACTACTAAATATTTCTATCGTCTTGAAATTTTTAAAAATATTTGTGACTTGCTTAACTTATATAAATATATATATATTTATAAGTTCTCTGAAGAAGAGATGTAAATATATATCCGCTCCGCTCCTTTTTTTCCAAGTGACCTTGAAAATTTAAGAGAGCTACTAGAAAAATTCTCTGAAGAAGAGATGGCATATTAAAGTAAAAAATACTTTTTATAGTAAAACTAGTCCAAGAAAACAATTGCTAAAAATTTCAATTTTCCCTTCTTATCTCTAAACAAGATTTTTATAACTGATACGAAGAGAAAAGCAGTATAAATAGGGGTGCATTTTGGCCGCCCGGGTTCTCTGAAGAAGAGATCTTCAGTCGTTCACTAGTTCTCTGAAGAAGAGATCTTCAGTCGTTCACTAGTTCTCTGAAGAAGAGATCTTCAGTCGTTCACTAGTTCTCTGAAGAAGAGATCTTCAGTCGTTCACTAGTTCTCTGAAGAAGAGATGTATATATATATATATATTTATTTTTTTTAATTTTTTTCCCTAAAATTTTCAAGCTAAATATACCAAAAAATGAATATAAACATTAATATTAGGTGTATAAATCTTTATTTTTTAATATAAAAAAGATATTTTATAATGTCTTCAACGGAAAAGTTTTGCATCGATTATATCAAGAGAATATATTTGAAAGAAGAGATATTTGGAAAAAAATTCAAACTTTTTAGAGTAGCGTAGCGGGTATAAATTATATTATTCAATGAAATAATATTTTCAATAATTCATATAAGCTAAAGTGTAAGTTAATATATAGATGGCAGCAATTAGATTTTTGTTGAATAAAATTTTGTTTAGATCTTCAGTCGTTCACTAGTTCTCTGAAGAAGAGATGTAAATATATATATATTTTTATTTTTTTTATTTTTTTCCAAGTGACCTTGAATTTTTTAGCAATAAAATTAAAAATATTTCTAAATGTACAACAATTTCTCATATATTTTTTACTTTTTTTCCTTTAATATTTGCATGCTAGTAAACATTTCTATGAATACCAAGACGATAGAAATTAAAAACTACAACATCGTTAATAAATATTTGACATTTATTGGAAATTATCAAATTTATAGAAATTTATTGGTTTTACATTTACTATTTATAAAATAACCAGGAAACAACATTAATTGATTTAAAAAATTGAATTTATCGAATGTACCATTAGTTAAATTAAAATTTTGATTTTTTAGTCGCTCACAAATATGAGGAATAATTGTAGAAAATTTATTAGATAAATTTTTTTCCCTATTGTATTTATGAAATTCTCCAAACATTATATGAAATGGATAATTTGGAACAAATGCATTTCTTCTAGATTTTAACCATAACATTACTAGAAGAATATCCCATCCTGTAATTTTTATTAATAGAAATACCGATAATAAAAATGCACGACTCGCGCCCATTTCGCAATGAATAACAATAGGTCCAGATGGATTTTCGATAATTTTAGTAAATTTTTTATCAAATGCCATTAAGTAATGAAATAGTTCTGATTTTCTATCATTAAATTCAATTTCCATTATCTCAATATCATTAACATTAGCTTTACTAAACTGTTCATAAAAGCTTGATTTGAACTCATTTCCGACTTTTATTATAGTTTTAATATTTTTTTCGTTAAGCACTTTAATATTCAATCCATATACACTTGTAGCATAAATTTCCAAACCATTATGATTCCAAATTTCGTCAAAAGACGTTGTAATTGGATCATTTGGTCCACCATCCAAAAGACTCCAATACTTCTCATCATTGGAATAAATCGATTGAATTATTGCATTAGATTCATTTATAAAAGGATCTTCGAGGAGATCAGTAAAAAAATTTATAAATTTATGTGGAAAATTTTCAGGATTATGATTAATTGCAAGAAAAATGTCAAGTTTATTTAAGTATACATCGACTAAATATTTAGGCCATCGTTCAAATCTATCGCTTATAGAAGTAATAAATCTATAGTTATTTGCGGCAGATAGTGTGTATTCATAACTAGAAATTGCATCGAAACCAAATAAAGTACCGTCTTTAGATTCAATTTCAATTAAAATAGCTGAATCTGGAATTAACTTTAAGCCAAAGTTAAATAGTCCAAATTTGAATACGTGCAAAATGGATAAATAAAATGACTCCAATTTTAAAAAATATAAAATTGAGGTTAACAGCGTAGCTATAAATGTTACATTTTCTCTATCGTCAAATGCAATTAATATTTTTTTACAATTACATTCTAAATCATCTTTATAATGATTATAATAATCTGGGTCTCGATTAACAATTCCAATATCTTGTGCAAGTCGTTTGAAAATGGCCGCATTTATATTAGTATCTTTAATATTCCAATTTTTAAATATTGAAAAATATTCAAAAAAGTTAATATTACCATCAAATAATTTGTGAAAACATTTATAAATAAGAATTCTGTCTGGTGATACATTCTCACACAAAATAAATTCACCTTGAATAAACCATTTATAGTTATTAGCTTTATAAAATTCATAATAAAGTTTGTAACTACCCAATAAATTAACGACGGAATAACTATTACTAAAGTAAAATATTCTAGAATATTCATTGTTAGTAATAGTCGATAATAAATTATTATGATTACCAATAATACCAACAGAAATCTTTTCATTTAGGCTAAATATTAAATCTGCCATCTCGATTGATCTTTTTTGATCTTTTTGATAAGTAATTATGAAAACTTATTTGTTTAAAAATTAGACTGTTTTTCTAATTATAACTTGATCTATCAATACGATTGAGAAGGAATTCAATTCCAGAGCGCAAAATTTGAAATAAGAGGAATGGAAAGCGAAACAAAAAATTTTGCAGCCAATCAATTGCTTTATTTACTTGAATTTTACTGTCTGAATCAGTGAGTTTTAATGCAAGCCGAGTAAGGGAGGCAAGGTATTTATTTGATAAATTTCATTCACAATCGAATATAACTTGAAGATTAAACTTATCATTACTTATGAAATCTTAATTTATTGATTACAACTAAATTTCTCATATCTAAACAAATTAATAGGCATACAATAACTTTATTGTTGTTTTTAACACATTAGTATAGTTCAATTGTTTTCTCTTTTTGAATGTATTAGTCTTCCATTAACATAGACGTCTATAATATTTCGATTATCTCCATTGTTGATAAACTTTTGGAATAATGTACGGATATTATCCGCCGCAAATACACTTATTGGAGAACCTTTGACATTTGGATCTATAATTAATGCATCAAAATAATTTCCTTCTCTGAAATTTCCTAGTTTTTCTTCTCCTAGTACTCTACTTCCTCCTATTGTTGCTAGATAAAACAATTGTTCTAACTTTATATAGTTGAACGTGCCTTCTACTATTCCATTTGATACTCCTACGAAGTAAGCAGTTCTAATTTGCTGAAAAATAGAGGGTGCATAACCCCCAGCCAAATCTGTTCCTAATCCTAATTTATCTACTTTACTAATTAGATTAGAATAATTCGCAGAACCACTTCTCAGAAACCAATTGGAGTTAGGACAAAGGGCAACACCTGCGTTTCTTTGGCTTAAGAGTTCCACTTCAGCGTCAGTAGGATGCACGAAATGAGCCATTATTGACTTATTGCCAAGTAGTCCCATTTGATCATAGACATTTGTATAGCTTGAGTATTCAGACTCTAATTGCTCTACCCATGCTATCTCATCCAAGTTCTCATCTAAATGAGTTTGTATTGCAGTGTCGTACTTTTTTGCAAGTTTCCCTAATCCTTTCATCAAATCATTTGAACAAGTAGGAACGAAACGAGGTGTAATTACAGGTTTCACTATACCCTCCCTTGATAAGCAATATTTTATGAAATCTTCGGTATCTTGTAAGCTACTATTTGTAGTTTCTATATAGAAGTCTGGAGCATTTCTATCCATATTTACTTTTCCGACTAGTGCTCTTTGTCCTTTTTCACGTAATATGTCGAATAACAATTTAGTAGAATTAAGATATATAGTTCCATAGTACGTAGCAAATGTTGTTCCGCTAGTTATTAATCTATCGACAACAGCATTGTAAATTTCTGTGGCGTATGACTTATTACTGAACTTGGCCTCTTCAAGAAAGGTATAATTATTTAACCAATCTATAAGTTGTAAATCCATTCCTGCTCCATCATATACGTACTGAGATGCGTGGATGTGAGTATCCACAAATCCAGGAATTAAAAATTGGTTGTCTTCAAGTTTTATTACTTTTTTATCTTTACAAATTTCAAGGTTGTCTCCCTTTACCACTTTTGTTATTACTCCTGCCCTGTTGATACATATTGCTCCATTTGCATATTCAATGTATGTCTTATTCAAGGAATGTATGAAAGTTCCACAAAATGTCATCGATTTTCCATGAAAGGGCTTTGATTCAGTATTAGAGTAGAAAATAATATAGAGGAATATTAGTAGTATTGCCATCATTAATCTAAAATAAATTAATTAGAACACTTAAACAGTACTTTGCTTCACTTAATACCAAACAGCCTACAAGACCAAACAAATCAACGAAATTTAATCAAAAAAATAAAGAACACTTAAACAGTACTTTGCTTCACTTAATACCAAACAGCCTACAAGACTTGCTTTTATAGTGTTACCAAACAAATCAACGAAATTTAATCAAAAAAATAATTAAAGTAATGTAATAAAAAATATGTTATATAATAATAATAAACCATATTGAATGACTGCATTACGTATTAAGCGGGTCATTTTTATTAAAAACTTAATCATTATTGTTTAATGACATACAGAACGTTCTACATATACTTATTCTAACAGAGATCAAAGTTCAACAGAGATATATAGTGAATTTATTATAAAAAGATTTATTTAAGGCTATTTACAAAACTTTATATTAAAAAATTTTATTGTTGTCCTCTGGTAATGTTGGCCTTATTAGATTCAAAAAATGATTCTCCGAGAATTTTTTTTCTGTCGTAATGGCATAGGATATGTTTTTTTTGACCTCTGACATCTGCAATAAACTTGTTATTAACTACGCGCATCCAGACACCAATATTATAACAATTACAAAGCGTTATGTTTGGATCAATAAGACTTTGATACCGCAACCAACTGTTATACTTTTTTAGATTGCTGTATAAACGTTTTTTTCTTATTTTATACATATATATAACTCTATAACAAGATTGCTCAAGGTGTTCTCTGAAC
>JAEMBT020000011.1:0-20000 GCA_018873245.2 Archegozetes longisetosus | reverse complement strand
ATCATAAAAATCAGTTAATTACTAAATACCCTCCTTTTACAGACATTGAATATTATCACAAACAAATAAATGATAATATAAAATTTGAATGTTTTAATATTATTCACTTATTTTGTTCAATAATTTTTGGAAAACTAATATGGGATCGTAAAAGCCATGGAATAGCAATAATGAATGCTATAGATACAATGCCTTGGAATTTTGACATGTTAATGGATCAGTTAAAAATTAACGGATTATTAGGAAAATATGAAAATAATCACAATAATGAATTTGAAGTATTATTCCTTCGATGTCATTCATTTATGTTTAAAAATACCATAGAACCTTTTCTTTGGAGTATATTGCATATTACCGCCGAAGCTTTATTTCTTAACTATAATGTTTTACAAAACAGAATTAAAAATAATGAAAATGTGCAACAAAACACCAAATTAATGGAATTATTATTTAATTTTTCTGAAAGCTTTAGAATGTTTATTTCTACAAAACTTGTAATGTATATTCCTTGTAGTCAGTGTTCTGATAATTTTAAAAATAAGATTTATACAAGAATAGATTTTGCAAATATCTTTCAAAATTATACTATAGCAAATTTTAAAATGAATAGAAATCACAAAAATCGAACTCCCTTTCCTGATGAATATGTGTACATCTTACATAAAATGCATAATGTAGTTAATGAACATATTCAATATAGACCATCAATGAATTATGATACTTCAAACAAATTTCTAAATGACAAAACTTTAAAACAAATGCCCAAAGAGTCATTTATGTTTCTTAGAAAAATTTATACTGAGAGTTTAGAACTAACAAATGTTCTTATTAGTAGTTAATTTCACAACACACTGTATTACTCTTTTATATATTATAATAAATTTATGCAATTATTAGATTTTACTCTTATTCTCAATTAAAATTTCTATATTTTATAAAAATTTTAGTCTAATTATTTCATAAAATTTATTTTATTCCTAGCTATTTAAATAATATATTACATATCGATAAACATAAAATTCACTATATCTCTATAAAAATAAAGATTTATACACCTAATATTAATGTTTATATTCATTTTTTGGTATATTTAGCTTGAAAATTTCAAGGTCATTTGAATTTTAAGGAAAAAATTAAAAAAAAATAAATATATATATATATATACATCTCTTCTTCAGAGAACTAGTGAACGACTGAAGATCTCTTCTTCAGAGAACTAGTGAACGACTGAAGATCTCTTCTTCAGAGAACCCGGGCGGCCAAAATGCACCCCTATTTATACTGCTTTTTTCTTCTTATCAGTTTTAAAAATCTAGAATAAAGATAAAAAGAGAAAATATTGAATTTTTAGCTATTGTTTTTTTGCACAAGTTTTCACAAAAATTAATATAATTATAGTAAATTCGAATAGTTTTTACTTAAATCTTTACCAATTTGAGAGAAAAAATACAGTTAAATCAAAGTTTTACTAAATCTAATGGTAACCATCAAACAGTTAAATAATCATATATAGAAACTAGACATAGAAAACTAGACATAGAAAACTAGACATAGAAAATGAAAAGTTATCCAAAAGTAACAACATTTAGGAAATTGAGAATAAAAAAATCTTATTTTTTGATGGAAAACACTTTGTAAAAACAAAAGGACAAATGAATAATAGATTCAACCTATTCCTAATAGTTTAGAAGTAAAAACTAATTGCTGCCATCTATCAATATAAAATTACTATTTAGATTATCGAATCAATGTTCTATAGCAATCTTTAATATAAAATAAATTAACAATTAAGATAGATGGCAGCAATCAAATTTTCCTTGAATAAAATTTCAGTAGCGTAGCGGATACTATTAAATCTAGCTTTTAAATAAATTAAAATTAAATAAATTAAATTTCTAGTATTAAATAAAAGTAGCGGAGCGGATAATAGAAAAAAATAAATTATAACATTTTTACCTTCAGGTATTGGTCCAGGATTGACGAAACAATTATATAAAAATTCATGGTAATTAAGAATTTTTTCGACAATAGTTTAATCATCAATTATTGACCTACATTCAAAACTATAGTTTAGAGTAGCGGAGCGGATTGAAGAAAAAACTAATTGGTTAGTAAAAAACTACAATTTTTCTATAGAACGACATTTTAATTTCACAAATTAAGTATTTATTCTGTTGTACAAAAGATTTAATTATATATATATTACATTAATAAATTTTTACAATTTCTATTAAATATATAATATAATCTCCTACAAACACCCAAAGCACAATTGATGTTTCCTATTTTTTGATGATACAAACAATCTGTATTTGAGCAATAGTCAAACCAAGACGATATTAAAAATCCTGTAAAATATTTAATCAAATGTACTAATAATACTACAAATAAACTACAGTAAACTTACTGTTTGCATCAGCAACTGAAACATTTTTATTCGTAATATAATGAATAAATAAGGCAAAATCAATAAATTCAAAGTCAAATTTTAAGCTTTGATGATTGCTTTTACTCAATAACCATTTTAATACACCCTTATTTTGAGAGATTTGGTCCTTGCGAGATAGAAATATGTATTTTCCCTCAAAACGGTTAACAGAATGTAAGAGTTGGTTTATCTCAATAATAATTTCTTCATAATTTGATGTGGCAGAGTGCAATTGGTTGGAAATTGGGATTCCATGAGTTTGTTCTGCATGATTTTTCGAAATAAAAGTAGCGGAGCGGATAATAGAAAAAAATAAATTATAACATTTTTACCTTCAGGTATTGGTCCAGGATTGACGAAACAATTATATAAAGATTTAATACCACCACTCACATTGAATTGTATCAAACCAATTTCACGTGGAAGGTATTCTTTTTTGTTAATAATACACATAATGTTGGCTGCAAATATGTTGAAAATTGTTTGTGGTGTCGTTGATGATGTTAAAGTCGAAAGGAATTTCTTAATATAAATTGTTTGTAACGTATTCTCGTCTTGGCTTTCAAGCTGTTGATATAATTGGTCTAAAAACAATTAAATTGAATAAATATATGTATAAAAGACAATCATTTAGTTTAAAATAGCATTGATTTTGAAGTAAGAAAAAAATGCATTTGTTTTACCCATGATTGATGATACTTGACAGCTTAAAACTACAAAAACATCTAATAAAATCTTTAATTATACCTGTTCTTATATTTGAAAATTTTAACTAGTCAAGTATGTGTCATTAGTATACTCATTATGATGTTATAGTTATTAGGTAGTGTACAGTTATGTAGAAATTTTTTCAACTTGAATATATAAATCATTTAGTCATCGAACTTGAATAAATTTACATTTACATTTCTTCAATATAAACTATTTTCAACTTGAATATATAAATCATTTAGTCATCGAACTTGAATAAATTTACATTTACATTTCTTCAATATAAACTATTTTCAACTTGAATATATAAATCATTTAGTCATCGAACTTGAATATAATTTGTTAAAGTTCATTGAGTAATAGTAGCGGAGCGGGTTTAATATGAAAATTTCAAAATTTTATTGAAAAAATTTATTAAAAAATTAACCAACAATTATACCAATAGTTTATACCCGCTACGCTACTTTTACATATCGAAAGATATGTAATATCTGAAGATTAATGGTTCATCAAGAGGTTAATGGCTTACAATGTGTCGTTTGTATGAATTATAGTCTCAATACACTAGAATTTCTCATTTAGAAAAGTTTTAGATAGTGTCTGTTGCTTTTTAATGTATCAAACAAGCAAATTGGACTGTTCAGTTTTGTTAACAAGTCGTGATAACCACATTAATCTGTCCCATTTCATTATCTTCATTTATTAGGTCATAACGGTTGTGAAACTCTGAACTAACAATACTACACACAACAAGTCACACTGGAGTCTCACATCTATTACTGTATCTGTATCTAATTCTCATCAAACCTGTCGGAAGCATTTTGAAATTGCGAAGTAAGAAAACTACACTGGTCATACCGAAATCTCTAACTTTCTACTGGAACTTGTCAGAAGTTTTGGAAATTGTCAGGAAAACTCAAGTTCCCAAAACGTAAATCTGTTTCATCTTACTGTTCCAAGAAGTAACCAAACTAACCAAATCTTACTAAAATCTGTACCATTTCATTATATCTCTATCTAATATATATCAAATTTGTCAGAAATATCTGAAAATTGTCGAGTCAGACAGTTTGCTAATTTTTCATACTCTTGATTTTTTAATGTATAGAGATCACATATATATTTACCATCACCAATTTTAATTTATAAATAACTTCCCGAAACTATTCCTAATCAAATTTTTTATGGAATGTTTGTTAGCAAATTATAACATTGCTCTCTAAAAGCATTTGTTTTTCAATATAAACTTGAATTTTTATTAAGTGAATTGTATTTCAAATTTATCATAAAATTTTACTTTTTATCTTTTATTGAGATTTTTGCAACTGATAAGAAGTGAAAAGCAGTATAAATAGGGGTGCATTTTGGCCGCCCGGGTTCTCTGAAGAAGAGATCTTCAGTCGTTCACTAGTTCTCTGAAGAAGAGATCTTCAGTCGTTCACTAGTTCTCTGAAGAAGAGATCTTCAGTCGTTCACTAGTTCTCTGAAGAAGAGATGTATATATATATATATTTATTTTTTTTTTTCTTAAAATTCAAATGACCTTGAAATTTTCAAGCTAAATATACCAAAAAATGAATATAAACATTAATATTAGGTGTATAAATCTTTATTTTTATTTTAAAATTTACATTAGTAAGAATTTTATGTTTATCGATATGTAATATATTATATAAATATAAAAACTACATATGCCATAATCATTAAGTATTTGTCAAATTAGTAATTAATTTTTGATCCAACTATGCTCATTATTGTCTGATTATTAGAAAATTCTATAAGTTTTTGTTTATTTTCGTAAAAATTTCTCTACTACCCCTAGCTATAAATAAAATGTTAAAAATTCAATTCCATTATAAATCCCATAAGAAATATCAAGCTAGACTCGACCACGACAGCAAGTCAAATCAGTTCTACCAGTTTGGCAAAAAGTAAAGCCAAACACTTTGTGTCTGTTTGAGCATCGTGCCAGTTTCCATCCAACGGTTCGTTCACATATTTGCTATATAACGCTTCCAAGTTGTATTTTGTATTTGAAACTTTTTTCAACGATTTTGCAAATTGTAAACTACAGATCCAAACTATTCTCAAGTTTATGTAACGACTAAAAGGCGTTGTAATTCAACTTTATACAAATGTCTGTTTTCATCATGTTTAGTAAATTTTCCGTTGGCTGAAAAGCTCCAGCATAATCGTAAGCATAGTCAACTTTATAAATGTAAATAAAATGACATTCTAGCATCTTGCGAATCTTGTCCAATTTCTTTACCAATATTTCTGTATCCAAATTCATAACATTTACATGAAACTTGTAAATGTATTCATTTGAAATCTCTTTACCAAACTAGGCAATTTTCTTAATACCGATTCGAGACCATTGGTTCTGAGAAATCTGCTGTGTTCATTCAGTTTATTTAGACCAATCCTCTTCATTGAAATAACTTGAAACGAATTATTGTCTAACGGCTTACCACCCGTATAATTGTGCAAATATAAATCTTATTGTACTGACACACAGTCCACATATTCCTTTTGACTTTGCAACAGGATTGAGCTACGAACACAAAACAGACTCCATCTTCCTCGTTTACTACTAGATCGTCAATTGTGAAAAATAACGTTCTATAGTACAACAACTGCTATAGTATTTGTTACTATGTCCCTTTTCATCAAGTCTGAGCTGCTGTAATCGAAGCTTCCGTTGATGTTTTTCTTTCAATGAGACAGTATTTTGCCAGACAAGACTCTTCATTTACTTCTTATAAAATTGTCCGTTCTTCATTGAAATACATAGCAGCAGGAGGGGATCAGAGATAGACATAATATATATAATAGAGGTTAAAGGTCATTTTTATCTGGAATAGGTGTTATTGAAGAGATGTTAAAATTCAGAAATTTTTAGCAAAATTTTGAAAAAAATATAGAGAATATAGAGAATATGTTAAAATAAATATTTTCTTGGAACTAAATCACTACCTTTTGATGGTTCTATTTGGGGAGTGTTACTGGTTTCATATTTTATACCCGCTCCGCTACTAAATTTTGGTCAGATTTTTCGAAAAATATTTTAGGTGCTGTAATAATCATCGTCTGGAATAGGCGAAATGGCATCTTCTCTTGAATCAGCATTTAAAGAATATATATATTTTGGATATTCAGTATTCTCAATTTGTTGATCATTAGTATATTCATCCTCAAAATCATAATTTTCCTCAAAATGCTCAATATCTGATGCTTCATCTTTATTAATATCAATAATATTTGTTTTCCTTTTTCTATTTATTCTGTATTCAGTAACATCTCTATCAATACCTTCAATATTTCCTATTTTATAATTATGTATATTTGAAGTTTTTTTTAATTTTGAATCAAATTCATGAATAGAGGGTAATATTTCCACGTATAATTTATTATGAATTTTTTCGACAATATCGGAAAGTAAATAATTTTTGAAAATCTCATCTGGTGTTGGTGGAGGGGTTATAAATGTATCATTTAAAAATTCGTATATTGAGTACAATTGTACTATAAGATCCTTAGGTGTATATTTTCCGAATTGAATAGTATAATTGAGAAATTCATGTAGCCAAAATTGCAAGCGTTGATAAATATTTTGTAGACTTTCTCCAATTGATAAAGATTCTTTGTTAACTATCACAAATAAGCTTTTGAATATGTTAATTACTTTTTCTGATAGCTTTATGTCATGTTGAATATTTATACTATTTATCAATTCATTAGTAGACTTATAATCTTCGAGGATAGTAGTTAAATATTTTAACATTGATTCATAGTTTATATTATTCTCAGGAATATTAAAACTTAGAAACTTTATGATATTTTCCCATGATTGCAAAATAAATTTTCTATCGGAACCATATTGTGATAATAATGTATTTTCAAAAGTTAATTGTTCAATATATTGATCGAGATTTTGTATATCTTGAAATAAATATTCAAGATTTTTAATTATATATTCTAAATCATTAGTTTTAAAAATTGCTGTTATTTTTTCTACTAGTCTTTCGCAGTTTTGTTTTTCATTTAAAGTTTGTTGTAATGTTGTATTTTTTTCTTGATAGTTTTTCATTTCATTTTCTAATATTTTATTTAATTCGTCGACTTGATTCTCTAATTGATTGTTTTTTTCAATAATTTTACTATTTAAAGATTTTATTTCTTCATTTTCGTTATTAAAATTTTTAATTTGGTTCTCATATTCAGTTTGTTTTTTTTTCAATTCGACAATTCTATTATTACAATCATTTATATTTTTAATTTCTATTTCATATTTTTCTTTGAAACTTATATTTTCTGCTTGCTCTCTAGTTAGTTTGTCATATAATACTTGTAAATTTTCTAAATCTAAAGTCAGTTGTGTATTATGTTTATTTAAATTTTTTATTTGAATTTTATATTTTTCTCCACAATTTATATTTTCAGTTCGTTCTTTAACTAGTTTTTCATTTAATACTTGTAAATTTTTTAGTTCTGAATTTAATTGTTTATTTAATTCGTTTAAGTTTTGAATTTTTTGATCGAAATTTATATTTTCCGCTAGTTGTTTAGCTACTTTTTCATTTAATTGTGTATTTAATTGATTTAAATTTTCAATTTCAATTGAATTTTTATTTGTTAAATTTATATCCTCTGAATGCTTTTCGGCAAGGGTGTCAAACTCTATTTGTAAATTTTTAATTCTAAGCTAAATTTTTGTTTAATTCATCAAGTTTTAAATTTTCATTTTTCAACATATTCACTTGTTTAGTTAATTCGTTTATCTGAACTTGTTTCTGAAATAAAGTTTTTTCCCAACAGTTTCATCTTGAGATTGATTTAAAAGTTCTTGATAATTTTTACTTAATTTGTTAAAATCATTCTCTTTGTTTTTAAAGATTCAATTAGTATATCATTATTTAGTTGTAATTGGATATATTTTTCTTGTGTTTCGGAAAAGTTGTTTCTAGTTTGAACTAATTCTTCTTTATGTAAAATATTTTCACGCTTAATTTTTTCGATATCATTATTCAATTCAAATAAACTATTTTCTAAAGATTCAATTAGTTTTTTTCTTTTTTTTTTGTAATTGATTTTCTAAACCAGCAATTTGATTCTCTAATGTTGTCTTTAAACTAATTTTTTCATTATTCAAATCATTTAATCTTTTTTCTAATTCAACATTTTTACTGTTCAATTCAAGAATTTTTGTATTTTCATTTCCTAAACTTATTTTTTCAATAATATTCTCTTTTGTTTTTTCAAAATTGGAAAATAATATTGCCATTTTTTTTTCATCTATCAAGCCCTCAATTTGAAAAGTTAACACCTCGTGAAATATAGATGATAATGGTTTAGTTTTAAGATTAAAAAAATTGAATAATAATAAAATATCATTATATTCAAAGTTTGATATAATTTTAAATATATTGTTTTGTTTACGTTTAATTTTATTAATTTGCTTAATGTAGTTTTTTGCATTATTTGTTGAAGTATTGCACATCTTTACTAATGAAACAAAATCGTGAAAAAGTTCCAAAATCATTTCTGAGTAAAGACGATTTATCTTTTATTAATGACTATTTAAAAAATAATAATTTAGAACTATGCAGAATTAAACAGTGTCAATTAAACAATTGTTTTATAGTTTTAATTAAAAATAGTAGCCAGTTTTATAAAATTTATCACTTGTATATTACTTATAACTTTTTATTGGAATCGGGAGAAGAAATTTTAACATATAACGACTTGAAACATCCGGTAGAAAATTGTTTCAACAAATTAAACGCAGATGATTTGAAACAAGAAAACTTTACAATCCCTCAGCATAATAATGGAAAGATTTATATATTTTTATTTCTAAAAAAATATCCTCCTTTAGAAGCATATATAGTTTCAACTCAATCATCCAAATCACTTTTTTTAAATTCAAAAACTTTTAGTTCAAGTTTTCACAGTTTAAATTTATTAGAAAAAATTGTACTATTATGTAGAAATAATATAAATCTGACTTATAAACTTATAGAATCTAGTCATTTAGCTTCAATTGAAAATATTTTTTCAACTTCAAACAAAAATGTTGATATATATATATTTTTAAATAACCAGGTCAGAAGCTTTACAAATTCGGAAAGTTTAATTAAAAATATAGCTTAAAGGATTGCAATAAATTATTACAACAATTGTTTAGAAAAATAACAGGATTAATGAAATAGAAAGTTATTTAATTTGTTTATTATATAAAATTTTATATATCAAATAAATTCTCAAATTACAACAAAATGGAAAATAAAGAATTTGGACGCACATGCTATTGTATAAATTCTAGCATGACAGCCGCCAATTGTAATGATACTACTCCTCCACCAATTCAATATGCGCCGGTAAATTCACAGTATGTTCAAAAACCTTGTACAGCTGTACAACAATCTCCGGTACAACAATCTACGGTACAACAATCTCCGGTACAACAATCTCCGGCGCAACAAAATAAACGGCAATACTATTGTTATACTCAACCTACAGGAGATAGTCCATATTATTTAGGTGTAGGACGACAATATTAAAATGTCATCAGAAAAGTTAATCGAGAATTTGGTTTTAGTCGTGTTTTGACTAATCAAATTGGAAAAAATTACGGGACAACACTACAGACAATCTTTTTAGCTATTTATACAACAGTTTCTACAATCTTGGTACTTGTATTAGGAAGTCTTACTTTTATTACTGAATATGATCAATACTACGGTGGTCCCACTTATAGTGAAAGTGTTGCAATTTATGAATCAAATAAGGAAAATAAATTTAAAAAATTAAACCTCAGATTGTAATATAACTGTTTTCAAATAAATTTTATTCCAAGTATTTTTTAAATATAATGTATACAATTTCATTGAGGTTATATTCAATATTTGTTAGTGCAAATAATACAATAATGATTGTAGAAAAAATTATACAAAATAATTCAAAATTTTCTGTATCCATTTTTTCATAATCAAATGCAAATAAATCTGATAGTTTATATAAAATTCTAATCTCACATTGATCATATTTTAACATTGATATCCAATATTGTGGTGAATAATTTTCAGTGAAAACATTGTTTTGTAAGCTTTCCATAATAATTTGGTTAGAAAAAATTTCGAGAAAAATATTATTCAAAGTTGAGAAAATCTTTGAATTTATTTTTATATCTTTTAAATTGGGCACTCTTAATAGGTTTAAATTGATATCTTTTCCTTGAAATATGTTTTGTATATCATATTTTTTTTTAATTTGTTCAAAGTTTTCGTTTGCATTGGTTGGATAATCTCTTACAAAATTTAATACAAAATATGTCGAGTAGTTTTCCATAACTTGACTATTTTAGACTATAGACCTTTTTTTTATTTTGTTGTTCAAGTCTAGCAAATTCATTTTCTTCAATCATTTCTCGTCTCAAATCTTCGATATTATTTCTTAGTAAACTATTTTCCTCTTGTAATTTGTTAAAGTCTTTATCCTTTTGAGACAATAATTTTTTTAATTGCTCATTTTTTGATAATAAATCTAAAAAATCTTGTTCATTTTCATCGTTTTTTAAATCTTGTTCATTTATTGATTTTTTAAAGTTTCAAACTCATTTGATTTTGATTTTAATTTTTAATTAAATTTAAATGTTTATTGTGCAATTCATTATATTCTATATCTTTTTCATTTATTTGATTTGATAAATCAATATTTTTTAATGTTAAACGCTTAACCTCCATTTCATTTTCCTCACTCTTTTCTATAGCATCCAACATTTCTTGTAGCATTTGATTTTTTAACGTTATATTTTTAATATCTTCGTTTAGTTTGAGATTATTTTCATGAGATAATTCAAGCTGTTTTTTATAATTATCAATTTGGAGTAAATATTTACTTTCTACTTTTTTGTTTTTTTCCCCTTGTTGCGAAACTAAAAGACTATTGTTCAGCTTCTGAACTAGTAATTGAATTTTATTAAGATATTCGTCAAAGTCTGACAAATATTCTTCTAGAGTTCTAGGCTTTTTATCTGTATCAGTAAACGGATGTGCAAAATCCATAGTACTTATAAGTTTTAAATTTTGTTGAGCTAAACGAATATTATCTAATCTAATTTCCTTATTAGAGAAAGTATTTTTACTTTCACTTTTTTATTTATAATTCAAATATTGCATCAAATTCGCTTGTATCGATATTATTAAGATTTTGTTTGAGAAAACTTGAAAAACATTTTTAAAATTTTTATTGTTTTTAATTGTATTAAATAATTCTAAAAGTATATTATTTAGTTGTTTATCTTCTTCAAGTGTTGATTCTTTAATACACCAATTGTCGTAACTATTCCTAAAAACATTTTAATAAATTTTACACCCATTGGATCGTCTAAAATTTTGGTAATCTCTCTCTTATATTCCTCAATATTTGTTATTTCTTCTGCATTTCCCAATAGTGTCTGAAATGATTTTATATCCATAATTAGCTTTATTTATACGTCTTCTTCATCTTTGTTAACTTCTATTGAACTAATAACTTTGGGTTCAGTCTTAAATTTTTAAATTTTTTTTTCAATTTCTTTAAAAATATTTTGTATATCATTTATTTTTTCAGTTTCAAATTTATCTTGATTATTGATACATTTTTTATATCTTCCAATAATTTCATATATTTTTCTTCATTTTTTTGTCTTATTTTTTCATCCAATAACTCTATATATTTACGTTTAAAATCATTATCAATTTCATTTTCTAATTCTATTTCTATATAATTTTCATCATCATCAATATTTTCTTTTGAGCCGTTTGATTTTAATAATAGTTGTAATATTGGTTCATAATTTTCTATAGTTAAACTATTTGGGACACTGGAAACACGTTGTAAAATATTATAATCACCTGAATCGGTTTTCCCAATGTAAAGAATCCTTACATTAGCTCGATCGTAATAAGTTGCATAATCAATCATATTTTTACAATGAATTCAAATAGTGGAGCAATAACAATGGACAAAATAGTTCGATATACCAAGTGTATAATTGATCCTAAAAATCCAAATATTTATTTATGTAGAAAAGGATTATTTTCAAATTCAAATCAATACTGCAATTATAAATTTAATGATTTAAAAGAAGTTCAAGATTTTTTAACGAAGAATGAATTTATTGGTAAAGAAATAAATATATTTTCTCAAGCAAATATTGTTAATAGTAAACATTTGAAAATTCAATATGGTTACTCATTAGGGACTACTCCTTTATTTAAGTCAACTAAAATGCTTGAGTTAAAAATTATTCAAGGAAGATTTGCGATGTATTTATTAGATACAACTAATGAAAGTGATTTAGATTTTATTTCAATAATCTTATTACTAATTCAAAATTCTAAGTTTGCCACTTGTATAAATTGGTTTACACGGATACTTTTTGAAAGTGACAATCAGTTAAATCTTCATCGAATTAAAATTTTAAATGCCTCAGAAACATTAGTTCTTGAAAATTACTGTTATTTTCAATTATTATCGTTGGAACCAAAAAGCGAAATTCAGTTTAATGAAAATCCATCATTCATTTATTCTCCTAATATAACAAATATGTGGGATTTTAAATATTTAATTTTAAAAAAAAACAACATGCATCAATCCGATAAACGGCTTGAAACTGAAATTACATCAGTTGATATTCAAGAAGAGGAACCTGATGTAATACCACCCCCATCAAAAAGATTCAAAAGTCCAATCGTGGAGAAATTAGATTATGAAAAAAATAATACAGATATGATAGATGCCGCAATGGAATCAATATATTGTTCTTTTCCTAATATTGAAAAGAAACAAATTCCCATTCAACGAGGCATATTACCAAGTGATTTTGGTCAACTTGTTCAACAGGTATTTAATCCGCTCCGCTACTAAAAAAATTTTAAATACTTTATGTTTATATAGTGCATCACCAATCAATGTTATATGGTATTATTTGTCAATGGTCATGCAAAATATTTAGATGTTATTATTCTAAGTGATGTTGCAACAAGTAAATCTCAAGATTCACCATATACAAAGTTTATAAAATTTTTTACATCACCCAGTAGTATTGAATTACATTTAAAGGTAAGCCCGCTAATATTGTTATATAAATATTTTAATTTAAATATTTAATTTAGAAATTTGGAATTCCAATTCAAGGCCCCCCACAAATAATATCTTTTTTACCCTATGAGCGATTAAATTTTGTTAAATCAAATATCACTTTTCTTACTTCTTACGGATTCCTCAAAGATTTATGGAAGCAAATAAAAATTGTTTAAAAGGGATTTTAAAGGAAATGGGAATATTATCACCTTCCTTAAGAGGCACAGCCAACGAATTTGGACCTTCTATTTTTAAAGATCCTTTAGGTCTTTTTGTAAAAACTGACGCTCATTTTTTATTTATACAAAATAGTATAAATAATATTTTAAGACCTCAAAGACTCAGTGAGTTTAGTTATATTGCCAATAATAATAGGCCAACAAATATTCTATTTGAAATTTTTAAAAAATGTAGCATGTTTAGGCCATATAGTATACATTGTATTTCATTATTGCAAAATATTTCAAATGAAATTGAACAAAATTCAATGATTATAGATTCACCCTTACCGACATCATTACAAATATGATTGAAAAATTAATTTTTATATTAAAATTTATTCACGATCCAGAGTCAGGTAGTTATGAATCACCTAATATGCATCATGTGACAAACATTGATGCGCAAGAATTTGAAAAGTGTCTTTTTAATAATGATAAATTGACAACCTTAAATGCTGCATATTCTAATAGAGAGCAATATCCTTCAAATTTCGGAGTAGAACATTTTTCAATTTGCTCTCGAGCTGGTGTATTATATGAAATGTCAATTTTTGAATATCTCGAATCATTATATAAATTATACTTGAATATAAATTTTCAGATTCCAAAAGCAGATCAAAACTTTAATATTAAATATAAATACAACTATAATAATTTTCTAAATAAAGAAAAAAGAAAAAGTTTGCATTTATATATTAGAGAAACATTTAAAACTTGCGAAAAATGTAAGGATAAATTACAATGTATTATCAATGTTTTAATTTCAATATCATGTCTTTATAGTAGTAATGATTTTTTATTGAAAAGAAATTACGCAAACTATTTCTTTACCCAACTTAACATTATTTTACATAAAAGTAATAATTTTTCTTCGCATCCATATTATTGTACTGAATATGTAAATTTGTTTCATTTACATTTATATAATTGTTGCAACAATAGTTCAATTCCATTTGAGTTTACTCCTCACTTGATTATTTCATATAAAGATTTAGAAAAATTGTAAATTTAGATTTCACATCTAAACATGTAGAGGATAGAAGAAATTGTCCGAAAAGTTTTAAACCACAAAATGTACAGATTGATGCTTTGTTTAATATTTACAATATAGCTAATAAGGAAAAATATAATGGAGCTGAAGTATTTGAAAATTCACAAATTACAAAATTCATATTCATATTTTATATTTCTCTTGCTGTAAATATTCTAAGACATGAAAATTGGACTTGTAGACTAGATGATGAAAATATTCTAGAGTCATTTAATTATCAACAACTTTTTGAGCGTCTTGTTGAAAATGCTACTAAACAAATTTCTCAAGTTGATAATCTTGAAAAATTTTTAATTTTTCTTGTATGGAAAATATTTACCACTTGTAATTGTATACAAATTTCAGAATCACTATTTAATTTGCTATATTTTTGTCTAAAATTATCCTAAAATTATTTGTTGTATTATTTTATGTAAATGGCTATTTTAAAATAAAACATGTCTAAACTAACTTGTATAAATTGTCCTAGTAATGAACAAAATGTTGCGCTTTGCTTAGATTTAAATATGACTGTAAATGACGTAAAAAGATTAGTATCTTTAACAACCTGTAGAACTAATGGTTATGATCTAGTCATTGGAGTTCCAAATCCAAATACAAATGAATATCATAATATTACACTACTTGACGGAGATAAAAATTATGGGAATACTATCTGGAAAAGTTTAACCAAATTCCACCTAAACGAACAATTCAAATGATTATCTATAACGAAGATTCAAAACAACAACTTTATCCAACAACTAATAGAAATCAACCTCTCCCTCGAAAAATAAAAGACTTTAAATAAATTTCTTGGACTTTATTTACAAAACTCTCAAAAATCTTGTAATTTAATAATAGCAAATAATTTAATAAAATTTCACTTTTTATCTTTAAAAGAGATTTATATAACTGATAAGAAGAGAAAAGCAGTATAAATAGGGGTGCATTTTGGCCGCCCGGGTTCTCTGAAGAAGAGATCTTCAGTCGTTCACTAGTTCTCTGAAGAAGAGATCTTCAGTCGTTCACTAGTTCTCTGAAGAAGAGATCTTCAGTCGTTCACTAGTTCTCTGAAGAAGAGATCTTCAGTCGTTCACTAGTTCTCTGAAGAAGAGATCTTCAGTCGTTCACTAGTTCTCTGAAGAAGAGATGTAAATATATATATATTTATATATTTTTTTTATGTTTTTCCCTCAAAATCAAGTGACCTTGAAATTAATTTTTTAATATATATTAAAATGAAATGAATATATAAAAACAATTATACATAAATCTTCTGTAAATATATATAAAAGTCTATAATGCAAAGTAGTGAATTTTAGTATATGTTTATTGATATGTAATATATTATATAAATAGCTAGGCATAAAATATCACTAGTTTTTTTCCTTAAAATTGCAAGAAATATTTTAGAATATATAATAAAAAATACTATTGGAGATATTACAATTTGCCTCTTGACTAATTGGTGTCATGAGTAAAAGTCTCAACATATTTAATTGACAAAACTAATTGCTGCCATCTATCCTTGATTAATTAATTAAATAAAAATATTATATATGAAATTTTCAAGCTAAATATGCAATAAATTGGTATAATGCAAAGTAGTGAATTTGCATTAGATAATTTTAATAAAATGTTTACGATTTCTGTAATTTCAATAGATAGTAACATTCAAATTTTACTTCAATAGTCGTTCACTAGTTCGTTCACTAGTTCTCTGAGATGTAAATATATATATATTTTCGAACTACATATGCCATAAAAGTGGTATAAACATTTATATCAGGTGTAAAAGTCTATAATGCAAAGTAGTGAATAAATAGCTAGAAATAGAGAAGCTAAAATTGGTATAAACATTTATATTAGGTTATACTAAATATTTCGATTTTTTTTTCGAGAATATAAAAATATTTGTGACTTTTGGCTCACACTACATGGCATATTGAAGTAAAAAATATTGGAACTAACAATAATTTTATACTTTTTATAGTAAAGTATAGAATTTTTGTGAAAACTAGTCCAACAAAACAATTGCTAAAAATTTTTATCTCTAAACAAAATTTTATAACTGATAAGAAAAAGGGGTGCATTTGGCCGCCCGGGTTCTCTGAAGAAGAGATCTTCAGTCGTTCACTAGTTCTCTGAAGAAGAGATCTTCAGTCGTTCACTAGTTCTCTGAAGAAGAGATCTTCAGTCGTTCACTAGTTCTCTGAAGAAGAGATCTTCAGTCGTTCACTAGTTCTCTGAAGAAGAGATGTATATATATATATATTTATTTTTTTTAATTTTTTTCCCAAAAATTATATATAAACATTTATGTTAGGTGTAAAATGATTAGAACTATTAGAACTATTAAAATGAATATTTGTAAAAGTCTATAATGCAAAGTAGTGAATAAATAGCTAGAAATAGAGAAGCTAAAATTGGTATAAACATTTATATTAGGTTATACTAAATATTTCGATTTTTTTTTCGAGAATATAAAAATATTTGTGACTTTTGGCTCACACTACATGGCATATTGATTTTATACTTTTTATAGTAAAGTATAGAATTTTTGTGAAAACTAAAATCTTTCTTATCTCTAAACAAGATTTTTATAACTGATAAGAAGAGGAAGAAGAGATGTTTTTGAAATTAATATATATTAAAATGAAATGAATATATAAATCTTCTGTAAATATATATAAAAGTCTATAATGCAAAGTAGTGAATTTTAGTATATAATTTATATAAATAGAGATTTTATTGCAAAAAATTCATTAATGAAATATATAATAAGTTAATTATAAAAATTTTATGAACTTTACAAAGTATCCAAGTTTTATCGTCTAGAAATTTGCATTCTGTACATAAAGTAATAGGAAACTTTTCAGAAAATTTTTAATCTGATAAAATATAAAATTAGATGACGATAGATGGTGATGCATTTCGTTCCAATAAAACTTTTGCTTTAGAATCTGATTTAATATAAAAAGAGAAAAAGAGAAGAATTTTCTGATTCGTCATACAATACTAAATGCTGGCCATCGTTGTATAACTGAAATATATGGTCTATGAGAAGGTCGATGCTATTTGATGTAAGACTAGTATTAGTAGAGTAGTTAATTATGTCATCCCAATTAAGTTTGTAAAACTTTTGTTCTAAAATTAGTTTCGAAAAGAGCATGTTTGAAGTAGATGGATACAAGAGAAAGCTGTTTTGTTTGTTATTCATAAGATCAGAGCTTATCCCAATAAATACTAATTTATCCAAGTTTGAAAAGTTTAAAAATTTTTCTAGTTTGTTTCCGAGCATTTGTAGCGTCAAGTTTTGAAAAAGTGAATCAACAAATATTTTAGAAGCTAGAAAGATTCTATATTTCGAATCATGTAAGTAATTTGAATTAATATCCAATATTATTGGAATTAAATCTCCTATAATTATATTTAGATGTTGCGCCATTTGATTTATTACTATATAAACTGGTTCTCAACTTGCTCCAATGTTTAAATTTAAACCGAAGAATCAAAATATTTCTTTAACAACTTTTGAAAATAAAATGTTTTCAAAAATAATCACACTATTCATTGTTTCATTAATCGTATTAATTTTATTTATTTGTTTTAAATGTTTTCGCAAATAAAATTTTGTTTATTAAAATTCAAAGTATTAAATTTAATTAATAAACTAATCCATTTCAATATCTGTTGAATTTTTTGATAAATTGATTACCTTTAAGACCTCAAATAGTAAAATTTCCAAGTTATTATTGTTTGTATATAAATTTGAAAATGAATCTGAATCATAAAGGAAACCGTCTGTAAAAATTATAGCCTTATTTTTTAAACGACATTTTTCTCGTAGTTGAAAAACTTGATCCTTAAAAGTTTTGTTGTAATCCTCGATATAGTTGGAAGGAAAGTTGGCGGCATTTACAATTTCTTGATCCAAAAAATACCATTCAGGAACATTTATCAAAAGTTGAAAAATTGATTCAATTTCAAGAGCTTTCCCCTCATTAATTTTGTTGAGTTTTGATATCTCTATACAGCTAGAATGAGTATTAAGGATTCCAGATTCATTACCAAAAGTAATCATGTTGATTAATGCCTTAATTTTGCCAAGTATACAAGTTTTAAAATCATTACATTTATTGTGCATATTATTATATAAAGCACTAGATTGAGAAATTTGTAAATTTTCAAAATTTTCAGAATTTGGATATTTCTCACGAATCTCTTTAGTAATTATAGAACAGAATAAGAAAAAGAGAATATAATTTTTTGTCATTCATAAATATATATGGAATATTTGCGCAAATTGATTGTTTAATAATTTCTTCATCCTTATGTTCAATAGTCTTTGAATGTTGAAAAACTTGAAGTAAGAATTTTTAAGTTGTAATACATTATTATAATTTTCTATGGAATATGAATCTTCCGTAGAATTTAGACATTGTTTAATTGATCGCTGCAAGTTTATTAATTTTCGTCTTTCTGTGGCATTGAATATATAACTCATATTAGTTATTTTTGCAGATAAATTAATAAAATCACTAAAGACTGGACAAACTTCTGTATATAGGTCATCAAAATATCCAGTCAAGGCTAGCGCAATAATATTAATAGCAATGTCAATACAAGATCTTATACTATTTGATCCATATTTAAACGATTTATCAAAATCGTTTGGATTAATGTTGCTGATTAATTGACTAAGATTAGGTAAAGAAGCAATTATAGCTATCCAAGGACTGAACATTTGAAATGATATTTGACCATAATTAGAAATTTTCTCAAGTGTTACTTTTAGTCGATAAAACTCTGTAAAGGGATTTTCATCTTCCCCAAGAATAATGACTTGCGATTTTTTAAATATTTCAACCAGTTGAACAAATTCATTTTGCTTATTTTTGTTTGGACAATTTGAATTTTCAATAATTAAATATTGAAATAACTTATGAGGCATATATTTATGAAGTAAAACATTATTTTGAAGATAGTTTTTGAAAACATCTAAAATATTTATTCCGATTTCTACCAATGAATCTTGGTTTGAATCTTCTGGCTTAATAAAATCTTTTAGTTGAATAATTTTTTATCTAACGAATTTATAACTTTAGTAATTAAATTTTTTAGAATATCTAAATTTGCGGAATTGATAGAGTCATCGCTAAAAATTTTTGAATGTCTATTATCTTAAATGTTTGCAATTGACTATCAAAACATTTAAATGTTATAAACTTTCCCCATATAAATCCTAAACTAATAACCTTTTCAATAATTTCCTGGAAATAATTATAAATAATTACTGGTCTTGGTATCGTTTGATGATCAATACAAACAATATGCTTTCCTATGCAAGGAAATTTTGTATAGAGGAAAAATATAAAATACTCGCCAAATTAATAGAATCTTCGCTCCACATGTGTGTCAAGATTTCATTAAGAAATATTTTTTTCGAACAAGATGGAAAGCTACATTGACAATATAA
>JAEMBT020000010.1:435186-460545 GCA_018873245.2 Archegozetes longisetosus | reverse complement strand
CTGATTAAAAGCTTGTTGACGGTGGGATATGAAGGGGAACCATCAATGTACACATTACTTATTCGATCATAAGTTTATTATGGCAAAACTTTTTCTAAAGTTAAAAATTTGATCACTGCTCTAATTTATAATTTACTGTTATCCTCTACTGTTTAGCCTGACTGAATGATACATAAATCGAATACTGCAGGACAGTCTCATATTTTGATGCTGTATATGTTAGATGTATACTGCGTAATCCTGATATGAGTCACATCTATAATATTATAGAATTTAGAAACTCATCCAATTGAGCTAACTTAAGTACCAAATAAATGTCAACATTTACTAAAAACGTTTAGATATTTCGGTTCTACTGAAATATTCATTGACTTTGCCCATTATTGAGTTACGACACTTAATTCATGTCAATATAGATTATTTTGTCATTTCAGTACTCATATACTGAATTTTTAAAGAGAATGAGTTCTATGAATAAGTAAATATATTTTAAGTTATATTTTATCGATTTACTTCAAATTTGTTTTTCAAGATCTTCTCAGACAAAAGCTATAGTCCCCTTATTAAAAATTTATGAACTATTAGTTAAACTGTTTCAGATTATTAATGATCCATAAAGACATAATAGAATTATTTGTATTCTATGCAATAAAAATAAGCTTATAAAAACTTGAAATGAAATAATGAATGTTAATTGCTTAATAGTAGTGATATTATGCATTTATTAAACGAACTGAGTTAGAAATAGCTCTTAAAGTAATATAATTATAAGCAAGAGTTTATTATAAAGCAAAAATTTATTTTACAGTAAAATATTTTAATTCTTACCAAAACACGTATCTAGATTATAAATGGAGTCTGAAAGCAGTGTATTCGATCCTAATAAGGTTTTACCATCAAATGCTGTGCTCAACTCAGTTGACTCTCATTTATATAGAATCGGTTTATCTCTGTTTCCAAATGAATTCGTCAAAAGAAAAAAGTTTTATAATCCAAAGTTTATATTCATTATTCAATTACAACTATTAATACGTTGTATTATTTCGCTATTTTCTTCAGAAGATCCGAATCTTTATGTTTATATTGGAGAATTTGGATATTTTCTCGACGCTAGAGTACATATCGACATCGCAGCTAGTCTTATAACATCGATATCAATTGTGTCTCAAATTCTCTATTATAACAACTACAAAAATGGCATAAAGCCCTCTTATATCAAACCGTTTGAAATGCTTTCGGGATTGGTTTCACCGAAAGATGCTGGTCTCTCAAACAGAGAAGATGTCTACAAATTGGTTAAAATTGCAAAAACTCTATTCTTCATTTGTAAATTTATAACTAATATAATATTTTGTATTGGTATTATTATGACGTTCATAGTATTTATTCAAAACGAATCAATTAAACAATTTCTTATATTTGGTATTCCTCATAGCACTCTATGGGGTATCGCTGGTTATCATATCTACAGTATTATTGTCTCACAAATAGTTTACTTCTATATAATATGCTATTATCTTAAATGTAAAATATTCCGAATCAACGAAAGGATAAGAAATTCACTCAAAACACGGGTTAATACACGTTTGGATTTGATAAATTCAATTCAATCTTTGATCTCAATTTATGAAGAAATCGATGACTATAACGAAAAATATTGGTCGAAATTTCTGTTCTACCTTTGGATATCACTCGCATCCATAATCAGTACAATCATTTATCAGTCTCTGTTCGGGAAAATGGATTTTTTAATCAGATTTATATTATTCTATGGCAGTCTTATATATATTTGCATACTATTATTGATCATAAAGACTGCGTCTTCAGTTTATTGTGAAGCTAATCAATCGTATAAGTTATTCAATTCTTGTATCCTATCATTCAGTGGTAGACGTTTGAATATACTTAAGCGATTGAAGGTTTGAATCAAATTTGATGTAATTGAAATTTAATCTTTTTAAAATTTACTTTAATTACAGTTAATGTCATTTATTGAGAGATGTGGTCAGAAAAGAGTTGGATTTTATTGTTGGAAACTATTTATTATTAATTATTTTCGTGGATATGAAGTCAGTATTTTCTAGTAAAATAACAGAGGATCATAAAATTAATTTTTGTCTCTCAACAGATCATTTCAATAACAGTTATCTTCCTGTTGAAAATTATAGAAGTGTCGAAAAACTATTTAAATCAAACCAACGATCAAAACCACTTCACATGAATACTAGCTTGATCAATAATAAATTTTATTGATAATACTCTTATGAAGACGTGCGAAGTTGTTTTAGAGCCGGTCTCTTCTGATATTGTTAAAATACACACACACATACATACACACAACACACACAATTTAGCTTTTAGTCTAACAAATAGATACAAAGTAGATTACAAGTAGTTTTGGCATTTCTATGCCATAAATAAGACAAAGCAAATAGAAACAGACGTTTTGACCATCAGATGGTCAAAATAACAGGAATGTTTGTAAACCAAGAACACGTTGTGCCATTTTCGGCCAAATTATGAAGAAATTTTGACGACAACAATACTTAGCCAAATTGTGGAAAGTTTTTGGACGATAAAAATTCTAGGAACCCAGTATGCTATAATATATTTGGGTGACTGAAACAACTTAACACGCATTCCTTCTTTTGCCTCAGTTATATAAAGCTTAACTCTTGATGATCAATAAAAATTAATCTCTACGTGTGAAATTATTAAATGTAATATTTATTGTATGAAAGTTAATAAATATAGTTTATGTTTAAAAGACTTTATTGTGATTGAACTTTTTTGACTATATTTGAAAATATGTTTTATCATAATATACTGGACACTAGAAATTAAGAATCGATTTCCTCATAGACGGATTGAGCGACTTCAGAAACGTTGGATAAATTTAGTTTTGATGGAATCAAACTGTAAGTCGTATATATGTTGTTTCTATTTTAACTACAGATAAAATAATTTTTTTTAAATACGTGTTATGCCGTTCTGGTTCGAGCTCATAAACCTAAACGCATAATTGTGGACTAAAATTAACTATTTATCCAGAATTCTGAAACAATTATTCTATTAAAATCTTAGTAATATAAGACTTTGTTTGATTACAATCTTTCATTTTCTTAAATAATTATAAGTATTTAAAATAATATTTAATAACAAATATATAATAAAAAGATTGCATAAGATTTAGAGGTGATTTCATTATTTGATTGACACAAAAAAATATTATAAACATATTTGAAGGTTTTCACATTTTAAAATATTTTTACTTCTTTCTAACACTCTTTTTCTTTCGCTCAGAGGCATAATGAGGTCCTCTCCTCGAGGCCTCCGCCCAAAGACTGACTCTCTTTACCAGTTTTTCAACATATATAAACAAATTAGATCTGAATTGTTATTCTTTTAAAATATTCACGGCATTTCATAGCAAACGTTCATACAATGATAACCTTGAAAGCATTAGTAAAGCATTACATAAACTATAAAGCATTTTAAAGATAACTGTTTGACAAACTATTTTAAAAGAATGAAAAACTGATTTAAAATCAGAGAATTTATATCATATATATATATATATGAACATTGAAAGAATCAGCTTAAACTGTTTTCTCGATTGATGGTTCGTGGAATATTTTCATTAACTTTTTGATTATAATCTGATTTCTGTTCTAAACTTAATCATAAAATAAACAAAATGTGAACAATGAAACACAAGTATAAATGCCTTAGCAAACAATCGATTGTTGGCCAGTTACTGATTCCATAATGTTATTTGAATGAGAGTTTTTCGGGATTTTTGAAAAATACTTGCAGGTAGGTTATAGGTCTGAAATTTAGCAAGAGTGTAGACTACTAATGTCTACAACGTATATATTTTTCAAACTTCAGTTCGATTAACTAAGACTACTTTGATCCAAAAAGCCGAAACTGGCCAATTTCAAAAATTCACAGCGACTAAACCCGAAGAAGGAATCTAAAACTTGGTCAGAATATCCCTCTTGTATAATAGTATAATAATAAAATATTCAAAAAATTTATTAGTTGTTTCTGACTTTTTATGAATTTTTTCAGTTCTCAACCTAGTTCGGGCGCCCTAGTCACCCCCTTTGACGCCTCACTACCCTAATTACATAATTTGACAATTTATATAAAATTTTGGAACCATGATGGGTAGTTGGTTTGGTGTAGGTGTCTTGGTTTGTGCCCCACTCATGTGGGCAAAAACAAGTTAAAATTTTTCTTAGTACGTTCAAAGCTTGCTCGGAATTGACAAAAAAGTGTATATATGTGCAGATTGTGTCATTAGTACAATAGCATATTAGTAGTACTACAACAACAGTATACAATACAAATGCTATAGTAATACTATAGTAAAGTAATGTTATATTAAAGCTACGATTCAGATTATTCGATACTTGTTCGATAGGATTGTGTAGTTGTGTGCACAATGCTATTTGGCTCATTCTGCCAGTAGTCATATGCTTGTCAGAGAGGTTAGGCCGTGTATGTCTAACCAGATGCCGATTGAGACCAGACCACGAGTCACTCACTAAGCCAGTTACGCTTCCTAAGATGTTGAGTATCCCAATGGATAAATGCACTTATTATAAAGTGAGTATATGCAGAATAGTGCAGACCTTTGAGGATCGATGAGGATCTATTGTAGAACAGATCAGAAACAATGAATGGGAAGAAGAGAGGTGAAAATCATAACAGTTGAAGCACTTAAGGCGCCGAGTGTTAATACTGGCGCCATCTGTGAAGCCTGACTTGCTATCCGTTTCCTTGATAGTGAAGAAAGCTCACTGAGTGCTGGCGGGAGTAGAGGCCACTGGCTGAATTTAGTTCGAAAGAAAGAAAGGAAGAGTGAGTGTGGTGCAAGCCTGAGGGAATGGAGACCATTCCAGATAGTAGCACATAGGCGCCATGTGTGAAGCCTGATTTGTGATCCGTTTCCTCGATATTGGCAAAAGTGAAAGAGTAAACCCTCAGGTATGCAGAAGTCATCAGATTGAAATAGTCTGTTGAGTTAATGATCAGTACTGGTGTCAATCATGAGAGCAAGGCTGACCTTCTCAACTTTTGTAACTTGAACACCAATAGTTGAAGACAAACCCAATGTACAGCGTGGACTGGAGAGTGGGAGTAAGTTCATAAAATTTGGAAGGTTTAACTTTGCAATTAGAGAACAAGTACAAAAGTTAAGAAGGTCAGTGTGGTAAGCCAAATGTAAAATTGGTTGAATAGCGATCCTTCATAATTAATACAGGGCGCAACTCTAATGTTAGACATAGAGATAAGATAATTTTATCTTTTTGTTTGACAGATAAAATTTTTTGTTTCCATGCGAAAGAAAATTTGTGCAATTGCGAATATGGACGAAATCGACAAATACGAAATTTTTAAACAGTTAAAATTGAATCAAGATTTCATGAAAAAAATCAAAATTTTTCACGTTTTTGAAGACTACTCCTTTGAAAAAAATTTAATCATTGTCACAAATGACGACAAAACTTATGTTCTTGGTGGTAATAGTTGTGGAGTTTTAGGTTTTGGTCCTATGAATGAAGTGAAAAAGTTGACTCTAAATAAAAACTTGAGCAACAAACAAATTATTGATTTCAAGATTGGTAATTTTCATGCAATTGCACGCACCTATGACGGAAAAGTCTATTGTTGGGGTCGGAATGATTATGGAATGTTAGGGAATGGAAAAATTGATTGGAGAGCATATAAACCAGAATTAAATCAGTGTTTGAGTGATAAAAATATTGTCGATATTTGTTGTGGTGCTGAGCATTCGCTTGTTTTGACAATCGACGGTCAAGTTTATGCGTGGTGTTCGAATAATTATGGACAGATTGGGAATAAAAATAATGAATTTTCTGTATCGTTTCCATATCATGTGAATGAGTTCAATGGAGAGAAAGTTAGAGCGATTGCATGTGGTTTGTTTCATTCAATGGCTTTAACAGAGAAGGGAAATGTTTTCAGTTGGGGTAAGAATAATTGTGGACAACTGGGTTTCAAAAGTTTGGGGAGAGATGACTCAATAAATGCACCGAAACTTATCGAAATTTATGAATTTTTTGAGAAAATAAATTGTGGCCGAGAACACAGTTTATTATTATCACGTGATGGCGATATTTATGTGTTCGGTAGTAATTATTATGGGCAACTCGGAGATGAAACAATCAAAGAGCAAAGTGAAGTTCCTCTAAAATTGAAGAGCGAAAACAAATTCATCGATATAGCTTCGCATTGGGATTACGAAATTTCAATGGCTTTATCAGAAGAAGGGATTATTTTCATTTGGGGCCGATGTGGAGAAGAACTGATAAAAACTCCGGCTGAGACACAATTTAAGTCATTTAATGATATTTTTGCAAATTATTTTCAAGTAACCTATAAAAGTATTCATAGACTAGATCAATGTCTCGAAAGCTTATTTTCATTAAAAAACATGAAATACGAACAGAAGTTTGTTGAAAAGAGATTCATTGCTTCGGGTAATTTTGGCTCTGTTTGTGAAGCTTTAGATAAAAATTCAAATCTGATTTTTGCTATAAAGAAAATAAAGTTCAAAGAAGATCAAAAAGAAAAAGTTTGTAGAGAAACAAGAATCATCGCAAAGATTGACAGTAAATATATTGTAGAATGTTATGATTTTTGGATTGAAGAAAATTACGAGAATGCAAGTGACTCAAGTGGTTCACAAAAATTTCTTTCATTGTATATTCAAATGGAATTATATTCGAAATCATTAAAACAAGTCATTCAGATAATTAATGAAGAGCTCATTCAAAATTTAACTGAAACAGTGACCCCATTTCGTTATTTTATTGCGAGTGAACTGTTTATTGAAATTTTAGAAGCTGTTCATTTTCTACACAAACAAAATCCTCCCATAATTCACAGAGACTTGAAACCAACAAATATTCTGATAACTAATGGAGACAATGGAAGATTTTTAAAATTGACTGATTTTGGATTAGCAGTTATTCACGAGTTTGCCAGTCAATCGCATTCTAAAGAAGTCGGTAGTCCTAAGTATTGGGCACCTGAGGTATGGATGAAGAACAATACAGAAAAGAACAAATATGACATGAAAGCAGATATCTTTAGCTTAGGAGTTATTGCTCAGGAATTATTTCAAATTGACATCAACGGGTATTCCAAAAAATATTTTATTGAAACAATCTGAGCTTTATTAAAATTTGTAATTTTCCCCATTAAAAGGTCTGTTTCATCAGTCATAAATTCTGCTTTAAGAGAACAATACACAAATATGTCTGAATTAATCGATAAGATGATATCAAATAAGAAAAATTTGAGGCCAGACTGCAACGACATATTAAAATCTCGGAATTTATGGGCATTAGATTTGCAGCAATTGAAAATATTAGCGCAAAATCAGTTAAACGAACTCGAGCCTACAGACAAAACATTTCACTCAACATTCATTCAAGCTAAACTTAAAAAATGAACAAATAATTTCAAGAAATGAAAATTATTTTCAGCAAAATTATTACAATTTTTAAATGACGTTATTTCAATAGCATCGTGTTTTATATTTCTCAAGTTATAATTTATTATGTTTTTGCGGAAAAATAATAAAAGTTAAAAGTGATTGATAAATACGAAATATAAAGAATTAAAAAATGAGGCTTTACTGAAATTTTTTCGAAATTTTCTAAAAGTTGAAATTAAATTAAGATTTCATCGAAAATATTTGTTTCCAGAAGATATTATGAATAAAATTAATGCAATCATTGTCACAAATGACGACGAAACTTATATTTTTGGTGGCAATCATTGAGGAGCTTTACGTTTTGGTCATCGAAATGAAGTGAAAAAGTTGACTCTAAACGAAGAATTGAGCAATGAACAAATCACTGATTTCAAGAATGGTCGTTTTTATGCAATTGCGCGCACTATTGACGAAAAATTTATTGTTGGCGTTTGAATGAATGTGGAATGTTAGGGAATAAAAGAAATGATTTCGGAATATAAAAACCAGAATTGAATCGATATTTGTTGTGATACTGCGCATTCACTTGTTTTGACAATTGATGATCAAGTTTATGCGTGCGTCTGAATAGTTATGGATAGATTGAGAATGGAAATAATGATGTTGTGTCGATTCCACATCATGTGAATGGATTTAATGGAGAGAAAGTTAAAGCGATTGCATGTGGTTTTTGATATTCAATAGCTTTAACAGAAAAGGAAAATTTTTTCAGTTGGGGTTCGAATTATAATGGAAAACTGAGTTTCAAATCGTTCAAAGATGACTTAAGAAATGCACCGAAACTTATTAGAATTAATGAGAATTTGAGAAAATAAGTTGCGGTTCATTTAATGGTTTATTGTTATCGCGTGATGGCGATATTTATGTATTGAGTAGTAATGAATCTGGACAACTCGGGGATGAAAAAGTTAAACGACTTCTCCAAACTCTGTTGAAATTGAAGAATCAAAAAAAAATTTATCGATATTGCGTCTCATTGGAATTAAAATGGCATATCAATGGTCTTATCTAAAGGACAGACTATTTTATCAGGAGTGAATGTGGAGAAGAATCGATCAAAGCTCCACATGAGACACAGTCCAAGAGTTTCCGTGAGGTTTTCGCTCGTTATTTTCAGATTACACCTAAAGCAATAGATATCGAGAAAGCACGGGAAACGGAAGATATAATGAAGAATTTGTTGAATACAAATTTATTGCTTCAGGAAACTATGGCATTGTATGCAAAACAAGGAATAAATAAACCAATGAGTTTTTGCAATTAAGAAAATTCCATTCAATAAAGAAATTTATGAAACAGCGACAAAAGAAATAGAAATTCTTCCGAAATTAAAAGATAATAATTATGTTGTGATACTTGAATCGGTTTGGGTTGAAGAAGACTACAACAAAACTCATGGATATAAAAAGTATGAACTCAACAGAAATAAGTTTAGGTCATGTAGTATTCGATCCAAAAATTTTTTTGGTTACATATTCAAGTGGAATTATGTTTATTCACTCTAAAGGATGCGATCGACAATGAAGAGCTGAATCAAAAATTGTCTTAAGTAATGAGTCCTACGGGTTATTATATTTCCAGTGAATTATTCATTGACATTCTAGAAATCGTTGATTATTTACATAAACCGAAAATAATTTACAGAGACTTGAAATAGACAAACATTCTGATAACAAATGGACTCAAGGGAGATTCACTAAATTAGCTGACTTTGGTTAAGCAGTCGTTCACGATTTTGTCAGTAAATCGCATACCAAGGGTACGGAAACCTACGGTTGCCAGATCCGGTCTCTCTCAATCCTTGAGAAAAAAATTCAAAGGGGGCACCAAAGCAAATTTTTAAAAAGTTCAAAGTGATTTTATTGCTATATTTATGAGAACACAAACTTTTTAGCAGGATTTCGTAATATGATTAAAATATTGATTGTGTGAGTCATGAACAGCTATAAAATGAAATTTGAGAACTAAAATACACTACTTATTATTAGAAATTTGAATATTTTTATTTTACAAATGACTAAAGATTTACATATTTACAGATTGAAAGAAAGCACATGGTTTTGATTTTAATTTAAAAGACAATATTTCGTCATTTGCTTTCACAAAGCAAAAATCTAGACATTATGTCTATAAGAGTCTATGAATTTATATGAATGGATCATAGGAGAGAAAAGGACATAATTAGCTTTTAAACAAATTACAGTCATTTAAAAATTAAATTCAACAATTTAGGAAAAAAAATTAGAAATAACATTTATTTGATTTCTGAAATTTGTATTCCTTGAGATTCTCGTATTCCACTGAATCCTTACTTGAGACTTGAGACCGTATCTCATTCCTTGAAACTCCTTGAGAATCCTTGAGATCTGGCAACCGTACGGGAACTATGAAATACATAGCACCAGAAGTTCTGAATGGAAAATATGACTTTAAAGCAGACATTTATAGCTTAGGAGTTATTATTCAAGAAATATTTAAAATTGATCTTAATAAGTATTTAAATTTCATAATTCATTTAATCCAATTTTTTGTCTATTCTATAGGGAAATTGGAGAGAATACAGAATTAGAAGCAAAATATTCAGATTGATTCGAATGGACTGAAAAAATTATTTCAATGCGACACAACGAAAAACCGAATTTTGAACAAATTCTCAGCGAACGGAATTCTTGGCGATTGAATTTGAAAGAATTAGAAAATAACAATGAATTCTAGTCTAGAAGAATGAAATATTCAGAGGAAATCTTCCATTGACTCTTCTTTCAAATGAAATAAAATTTAGATATTGAAGGAAGGTTTAAAACAAATTTCGCTAATGAAACAAACTTTAATGAGTTTATAAACAAGGATAGAGAAATTAAAAAATTTAATGAATTACTAAATATCGATAATGAAGCCACAAGTTAATGAACTTTTTTCCTATATCCAAGAATAGCCAAGACAACAAATGAGTGTCTTAATAACGTTAGGTGCTGCCAAACAAATAGGTTTCACTAAGTTGTATAGCAAATCTCCCAGACATCTCATGCCTGAGAAATTTATTGACTTTGTAAATTCCCAATTCAAGCTTACACTTTTGTACATATTAATTATGTAAATCATAGCTTATTTTGTCTCACATTTCATATTAAATGATTTGCATTCTCATAAAATCGTATGCATTAGAAGAGGAGGTTTATTTGAAGCGCTCAAAAAACAATTATGTGATTAGCCTATGCATAGTTTACACTCTATTTTTTATTCGTCACAAAATCACTCATTCCGAGTCGATATATTGAGGTTTAATTTCAGTATTTTGAAAGAGTGCTTAGACAAAAGAATTTTAATGTTTATTTTATAAAATGTTAAAATACTTATATATTCATTTATTCGTATCTAAATTGCAAACTAGGTGGAAGGGGCAGGACCAATACCCGCTCTATGGGGTTGATCCTGTGACCCGGGCTGGGTCTACCCAACCAGGTGGATCATACCCTCATAAGAGGGTATGGCTGCCACTACCCTACCTTGTAGGGGAGTGGCACCACTCGGTTTGGATGCCCCAGTGCCAGGGTCCAGTCCTCAAGAGGATCAAGGCTCTCTTCCGGGGCAAGGCAGGGAGGCTACTCATCGAAAGGCCTTGTCATCCTGTGAACAAAGCTGTCCTCTGGACAGTTACTGACTTGCCTACATTTTAATAATATAAATCTGTTATTTTACTTTTTCATATTTTTTATTTCTCTATCAAATATATTAAGCTATTTATTTTACATCCAGTATCCTTAGTATCTTTAGGAATTTTTTTATACTAATAACCGTAAAAAATATACATTTTACATTTTAGTGTTTTTGCCATCTATTGGTTAAAATGATGTACAAACTAGGATCAAATACTATATATTATTTTAGTACTGAATGAGATCTATTAAATGATATAGGTGGTGCGGTGGCGCAAAGTGGGCCGAAATCCATATGACTTGGGCATTCTTCTTGAAGTGGAGTCTTCTACGGGATTTAAGCCTTCTCGAGTCTAAACTTTTCCATTGAATTTCTCGCCCAAAAATACATAGGAATAAGAGTTTATCGCAATTTCAAAATTTTTATCACATATCACGGTTTGGAAATAAGCAATTCTAATAGAAACTTCTATAAACCAATACTTATTTTTGTCATTACTTCATGTTCATATAAGGTGTGAGTGGTCTAAATTTTAGACAACTTTGAAAGTATATATTTCCCCAGGGAAAGGCTTAATTAAATTCCCTTAAGCGCCAAATGAGAGTTTAAAATACTTATAAAATGATATCAAACACAATTATATCAAAACAACAAAAATGGCAAACGATAAACAAAAAGTGTTCCGATTCGAAGTCGCACAATTCATGTCTGAACATAAGGAACTTTCAGAAGCCGAAGTCGTTAAACATTTTGTAAAAAAAGGAAAGTGTCGAAGTGGTATTTACAATATTATAAAAAATTTCAAAAAGCGTTTGAGTGTTAACAGGAAAGAAGGTTCGGGTAAAAAACCAACAAAAACTAATAGTAAGACTTTGGCAAAAGTTCGCCGATATATGACAGCAAAACCTGGTCGTGGTTACTGACAACTGGCAAAGTACATGACTGTAAGTGACTGGAAGGCACGATCACTTATTAAAGAAGCAGGATCGAAAGCTTTCAAGCAGCAAACCGCTCCAAAATCACATGAAAATCAAGTAGTTCATCAAAAACAAAAATGTCTTCGACTTTATCGTAACTTTTTGAGTAATAGGAAAGACTTAGTGTTAGTCATTAATGATAAGAACTATTTTTCTTTTAATGGCATGTGTGCATATTATTATGCAAAATCGAGAAAAACTGCACCGAAGGTCAAGTATCGCCGTTTGAAGAAATTTCAACAGCGGTTGTTGGTATGGATTGCAATTAGTGAGTTCGGTATATCGTGCCCTTATTTCCAACCTTCTGGAGGGGCTATCAATGCCGAAACATACACTAAAGAATGTATTAAGAAGCGTTTAGTCCCATATTTACGGACTACACTTCGTGTTAAACCACATTTATTCTGGCCTGACTTGGCCACTGCACATTATCACGCCAAAGACAGGACAAGCTTCGTGCCGAAGCCGTTCAACCCACTCAATGTTCCTCAAATCTGTCCAATTGAGAGATTTTGGGCTCTCCTCAAAGCAAAAGTTTATCGAAACGGTTGGGAAGCAAAAAAATTAATACAATTACAACACAGGATACAAACAAAGTTGCGCGAATTTAGTTTAGACACTGTGAGCAACCTAATGAAGGGTACTCGTGGGAAAGTGCACAAAACGGGTCGCGAGAGTGCCGATGCGATCTTACCATAGTTTTATTTTATTTTAGAATTAAAATACCTTTAAATTGATATATTATATATGTTTGTAGCATTTTCCAATGGATAATTATTAAACATTAAAGTTGTCTAAAATTTTAACCGCTCAGACCTTATAATTAGCTGAAACGTTGTCGAGTTAAAAGCTTTAAAATACCTTGTTAACTCAAAGAAATAAATAAAATGCGATATTAATATGGAATCGATGCAAAGATATTTTGATGCTTCGAAACTCCTAGCGCCTGAAATTAAAAATCTGCTGTTAAAATTAAGATATGGTTTGACTATTTCTAAGTTTTTATACTTAAAAAATGGTTGAATTTTTCTTATAAACCAGTTATTAATATTGGTTGAAAGAATGATTTCAAAGATATTGAATTTCATAGATGAATTTTGGGTATCAATGATTTTACTTGTTATGGAGTAAGAAATTCATGTTGAAATAAGTCTGTAATTAAGATATTTTTATTCGAAAGATAATTGGAATGATTTTAATACCATCCTTGAAAACTGTTGAATTATGGTAATCAAAGAATACATTTTAAGATTCATATACGGAAAGTTTGATATAATTATTTTTGAAACTAGTTTTTGGTTTTCTATTATATTTAATATTGCAAGCATATCGTGTCAAATATGGAGTAGATTCTTGTTTTCGGTAGTTACCATAAGTTTGAAATATTTCACCAGCGGTTTGGTTTTTATAACATTTTAAATGTATGTGTACAAAATTACTTTCTTTAGTTAAATACATGAATAGTCATAATACATAAGCGTAACTCTGTAATACTCAGTATTTAATTGAGTTTAAAAAATATTAAGAGAATTTTTTACAAGCTATTACTTCACGTATACTACTGATCAACGATTTGTTTGGTATTAAAAACAACTAATTTTGTAAATCAATTTCATGAATAATTACAAGCCTTCTATTCATTCACACATTTACACATTTCTTTATTTAATTTATTTTTTATATACTGCAAATCAAATCGATAAGTGTTGAGCAAACATTAAGGGAGAAGGAATTACAATTAAGTTTGTGATAATAAATTAAGAAATTGATTATATTCTTAACAGTAAAAGTAAACATGATATTATAGGAAAAGTAGTATTAAGATTGTCTTAGGAAATTAAGAGTACATACTTTGAATCAAAAACAAATAAAGTTATCATTTTAAAGATCAATACACAGTAAGGAAGTGATTACTATCATTCTCTCGACACAGTTCTTGTTATCTTTAACTTGAAAAAAGTTGGTATGAATGGCCGATATATCTTCAAAACTGATAATTTGGAAAGTAGTCAATGGCCGCTTATGGACAAAGAAATGATCTAACTAAAGCCTGCAGGTCGTACTAAAAATAACAATACATAACTTAAGTTTGTGCGACCACTACAAACCAAACTTTTAAAGATTAATACAAATAATAGGACGAATTCGGACATCAATATACATTGGTTTCAATGGAAACAGTAATTTCATTAAGTTGTGCAGAAACTTTCATAACCACTCAAATTAAGTGAAAGCTTAATTTCATTCTCGTCATAGATATTGTCGACAATTGAATGATAGACGAATGAAAAACTGGTTTTGGATACTAAACTACGATTAAGTTAAAACAAAACCTCAGGTTATGAATAGAGCATTGACAAAAGTCAATTTGAAAAGTTGAAAAAAATCGACTACAATAATCAATGAAAAGAGTTAAAAAAAAGTTGGAAAAAAGTTGAAAAAAGTCGAAAAAAGTCGAAAAAAGTCAGCTAAATAAAGTGAAATAACAGTAATAAAAAGTTGAAAAAAAGTTCTTAATTAGAATATTTCTATGGATACACTCATTTACTAAACTTAGGGGTCAAATATAGTCAATAGAAGTAAAAATTGTTGTCAAAAAAGTCAAAAAAAGTTGAAAAAGTCGTGTTTAGTCATTTTCGACTTTTTTGCCTTTAAAGTCAAAATAGTCAATAAAAGTCAAAAAAAGTCAAGCGCAATGCTTTAGTTATGAATAATAACATGTCAACAGTATTAAAGAGACGTATTAACTGCATTGCATTTGATATCACTCATATTTGAATACAAAAGACTATTTCTCAAATTTTTACTGCAACTCAAAAGATTGGATTATTGAATATCTGTTATGGTCCAAAGTCTTCTATTTTGTTGAATTATCTCCCGACACTTCGATTAATTTCAAAAGAAAAATGATTGTAAGCGCGATCATCTATTAAATTAAAAATTTTGAAAAAGAGTATGATAATCTGCTTTTAAATTCAATAAAAAAATGAATACTGACTTCATATCCACGAAAATAATTAATAATAAATAGTTTCCAACAGTAAAATCCAACTCTTTTCTGACCACATCTCTCAATAAATGACATTAACTATAATTAAAATAAGTTTAATATAGACTAAATTTCACTTACATAAAATTTGATTCATACCTTCTAATCGTTTAGATTTATTCGAACATCTGTCATTCAAAGATAGGCTACAAGAATTGAATAACTTATACGATTGATTGGCTTCACAATAAACTGAAAACGCGGTCTTTACGATTAATAAAATAATAGAAATAAATACAAGATTGACATAGAGTAATATAAATCTTTTTAAAAAATCAATTTTTCCAAATAAAGACTGATAAGCAAGTGTACTGATTATGGATGCGAGTGATATCCAAAGATAGAACAGAAATCTCGACCAATAGTTATTGTTATAGTCATTGATTTCTTCATATATTGATAATATGGATTGAACTAAATTCGTCAAATACAAATGTGACTTTCTCGGAGTTTTGAGTGAATTTCTTATCCTTTCGTTGATTCTGAATATTTTGCATTTAAGATAATAGCATATTATGTAGAAATAAACTATTTGTAAGATAGTAATACTGTAGACATAATAACCAGTAATACTCCATAGAATAGTGTGAGGAATACCAAATATTAGAAATTGTTTAGTCGATTCATTTGCAATAAATGCTGTAGATGTTATAATAAAAGCACCACAGAATACCATTCTAGGTACCAGTCTCCAGATGGAGAATAATGCTTTTGCAATTTTAACCAATTTATAGAAATCTTCTCCATTTAAGAGACCAATACTTTTCGGTGAAACCAATCCTGAAAGCATTTGAAATGGTTTGAGATAGGAGGGCTTTATATTATTCTTATAGTTATAATAATGGAGAACTTGGGACATAAGTGGTATTGATATTACAAGACTAGCTGCGATATCGATATGTAATCTAGCGTTGAGAAAATATCCAAATTCTCCAATATATATATATATATATAAATCTGGATAATCTTCTGAAGAGAATAACGAAATAAGGAAACATATTAATAGTTGCAATTGAATAACGAATATAAACAGCGGATTTTGAAACTTTTTCCTCTTGACGAATTCGTTTGGAAATAGAGATAAACTGGCTCTATACAGGTGAGAATCAACTAAATCGAGCACCAATTCTGGTGGTAAAGCTTTATTAGGATCGAAAACTTTGTTTTCGGCTTCCATTCATAATCTAGATATGTATTTTAATCAGAATACAAATATTTTATCGTTAATGAATTAAATTTTACTTTATATTTAACAAGAAATATGTGACGATTTTATGAATTGTTGATAAACTTACACGTTTCAGAAATACAGAGGCCAAGTATTAGACATCTGATAAATATTATTCTACTTATATAGAATGTAAATAATTCTTGTTCATTTGGGCTTAAGTTTTATTTCGATTAATATTAATAATTTACGGCTGAATGATGTTTTATATGACTTCTTTCGTTGAATAAAAATTCAAAAATTCATTTTTGGTATTCATTGATTTTTTAAATATAAAAATAAGTATATGACGTCTTTAAATTGACTTCCGCAAATATTAAGCCACGAAAATTTCAAAATAATATAAAAACTTTCTAATGATGTGAAACTTGCATAAATTATTTTGAAATTTGCATAAATGTGAGTATTTCACAATACGTTCTTTGTTTCTAAAAATTTCTTTTGAAACCAAGCTTGTGATCAATAAAAATTTAATCTTAAAATTTATCTATTTATCCATAGAGAACATTTATTTCATAAAATAGTGTGAATACTAACAAAACACACTTTATTAATATTACACTGGCTGCGATTATGTCTTCTCACAAAAGTGACTCTATCAAGCTTACCACCTTTAGTCTGAGCCAAAACCGGATTAAAAGCCTATAATGGTCCTCTTTGATATTTTCAAAAAAATCTTAATTGAATTATAAGGTAAATTGCACTTATTTGCTCAATTTAAAAGTGCATTTAGTGTTAGATTTTGGAGCTTTTAGTATTTTATCATTATTTTTCATAAAATCATGAAATTGAGAATATTTTAAATCAAAATTTATTTTTACACAAATTTCTGCCTTAAGATTTTGTGTCGATGATTTATTTCTATCTTTTGAACTCAAATTATTCATAATACTGAACATGCGTTCATTATATTACAGCTTTGATTAATCATTTGAGGCAAAACCAGGCATTGTATAGTTCGGTTTGAGGTTTCGTCTATCAACCGGACAGGTGTTAAGCCTGGACTTTATTCTCATCATTAATCTATTCAAATAAGTAATAAATGTATTCTCTGTTTATGAGATAAATAATTTTCTGTAAAACTAAAACAGAAATCATATAAAATATTAATTAGGAGTATTCAGTAATGAATTTATTAATAAGATAAACAAGATTCATTAACCTTATTTGTCGTACTTTTTTAGTTAGTATTACTCTTTAGATTATTTCTTATTGTACTGTACCAGTAGATATTAAGAAAAAAATTTAAATATTACAATCTTCATAAAGTATTGTTTGATACCTGTATGTTATGTTTGCAATACTATTCTTAAATCAATGATTCATTCAAATTATGGTTATTCAAGGAAAATTCTTTCAAATATTTGGCAGATATGAAGAATTCATATTATCAAAATGATTCAATCCGTTAGTGACGATGAAAATTAATCGATGTTTTTCAGAGCTTTTGGATTAAAACTTATTAATTCTTTAAGCATCATTTATTATATTATTATCATATTCTGTTATATTAATTCAGACAAATTATTGAAATTTTTAAATTTAATTTTAAATATTAACGTAAATTTCGATAATGTTGATGATTATTTGAATGTACAGATGGACATATCATAATCTTTAGTGAATTGTGATATCCTAAATAACAAAATTGTCGAATGAATCTTAGAATTCCTTGCTCGTAGTGTTTCTACTAACCTATACCATTAATTCATATATCGTTGTAAAAGTTTCATCAAGTTGTGTTTAGCGATACCACACACGATGACCTGTGACCTCGAGTTTACCGACGAGAGACCTTCGACTTTTGGCCTCTGACCAAAATCTTTAACCCCGGCAACATATACTGTAAATCATTGGATAGGCCTCGACAAACTGAACTCAAAGACACAACACATTATGACATAATCTTGGGTTTATCGACGGATATTTAACTTCTGATCTCTGAGTACATTTTTAACTCATACACCTTATGTTAGGTTGGTTAAAAGACAATTGTATACCTTACCAATGAATAAAGTAATATGCTTATGTAAAAACATAGAGTTTAAGGTTATTTTCTATTTACTAAGAACAGTTTTATTAACATTTTTATGCCAATTTTGGTTTGTTCTAGTGATAGGTTTTCACAATTTTTTGGATTTATTTTATATTTAGAGTTAACATGTGAAAATGTTTCTAGTATCGACCTTATAGGGATAATATAGCAAAGGATTAAAACCTTTAAAGTCACCAGAAGTCTGACCATTTCTGGTCAATAACCTGTTTATTGCATTTCTTACTTTTTATATACAAAATTTAATCAAATGTATCTTTATTTTTACTTTAGAAGACAAGTAGTAAACTTCAAATAAAGATATACTTTTTAAAGCTAAACACAATAACTTTACACTTATTACAAATTATTACGCATTTGTTAATTTACTGCCTCACGATTCAAACCACTTTGATTTTACTGCTTGTTATCAGTGACATAGTAATAGCCTCAACTTTTGACCCTCTTCGAGCCAGTGTTAATTTTGTGTTTATTAATGATAGTGAAAGACACAAAACAACGCATAAGAGTCGCATGTATTCGCATCATATGATTCACAATAATAAGTGTTGTTCGCATTCAGAAATGATGTCAGCGTTTCGCGCTACACACAACAGTTACTAATGAAGAACAAAAGACGTTTATTAAGTGTCATTTGTTACTGGCCTGTACTGTCCCTGAAATTAAAGATCATCTTTCAGTAAACTCAAAGTCATAGGTCATCATGTGTAGTATCGTTGAACTCAACTTGATGAAACATTCTTCAATAACATATAATTCGTTGGTATAGGTCAGTTGGAATACTATGAGCAGGGGATTTCAAGATTCACCCAAATTGTCTCACACATAATTAAAATATTGTAGAATTCTAAATTTTATTTGTATGCTTTGGAGTATAGATGAGCATGGGTACCTAACCCACAATCTATCCGCGGATAACTCGCGTTTCGTGGCGGTTGGTTTCCAAATTTCACAGAAGAAACAGCTCACGGTCGGAAAGGTCCAAAACCTTGAGGTTCTTGGTTCGGTGCCCTCGACAGATAAATGTTGTGTATTATCAATTTTAAACAAATACAAAAGGGTTCATAAACTTTAGGGTGAGACAACTCATTCAGAATTTGTGCTAGTATATTCAGATTAATCAGTTTATAACTCAGTCATAAACTTTGAGTCATTCTAATAAAAAAAGATTTGACAAGACAAATTAATTTTCCATTGATTTACTATTGAAAAAAATTTAATTATACATTTAATTAAAATTTAAAGTAATTTTAATTTTTTATCTGACTCATAGAATCCATAATAAGTTAAACCGAAAATCTGTGTACTTTTACAATTATATCGAATTTATCAAAATGTGTCATTTTTGAACACGACAACAGGTATTTTCCTTAGATTAATCATAGTTTGAGTTCACTTACAAGTTTTTTAACATTTATACCTAATGTAGAAGAGTTGATTTCGGCCAAAGCCAACACTTGAATAGTAAGCTATTAACTTTTAAAGTATTACCTTAAGTCTCATGAAATAAGTTTTGCATATTCTGTCCAAATGTTTATGTAAAACATACCAATCGATTGCTTTCACGGAAATTAAATATTGTTTATCTAGTCTTATAGATAAACAAAGTATTTTCAGAATATTTTTAATGCACACTTTTCTCTCAGAAATATAATAATCATTCAAGAAATATACAATTATTCTTAACTTTACAGACTTTATAAATTTGACACAATGTTAAAGTTTAAATAGTTTAAACTTCACTATCAATGAGTTGATCAAAATTATGGGCAAAATAATATTATAGGCAATACAATAATATGCATATTCGCTAGAGGCAGTACTGTTAGCTCGTATGCTACTGTTACTGTTAGCTTTCGCTTAGCCTAATTAATGTTTTTGTTGACTGTAAAAGTTTAATTTTGGGCAAGTATTTCAACTTCAAATAAGTAACAAATATGGACAAATGAGAAGAAAATAAATTTCTTTTGATATAAAACACCATATTAATCAATTAATTGATAAAAATGTTTCAAACATAAGAAAATTAAAGCGATTTAACTTGTAACCGATTTCAGTTTCACTTTGAGTAAAAAGTAATGATATTTAATATAGGATAACATTGAGTAACTGATTATAGACAATACTCTTTACAAGTAATCATTATATATGGCAGGAATGAGTTGCCTGTAATAAGGCTTCACTGTATTTTCGTATATTAAATAGAATAAAATTGAACGTGTAATGTAATAAGAAAGCTAATTTTCTGAAATAAAATTTTTCACTTTTATCGAATTTCAGAGAAATATCAGATGATTATCTGATTAAAATTTATTAGTTTAGGCGTTTTTAAGCTACCGCCTTCCTATGGACATATGATATAGAGATTTTATAGAAAATTTATCAATGGTTTTACTATCATTATTTTTACCATATTACTATTTTTATTATCTACCATCAGCTTCTTAATAAAGATCTAAAAGCGTTATTTCTATAAAGATATAAATAAATTTTATACTATTAATTATGGCTTCAAAACAGGGTATCGAAACTCTAATTTTCCAAGTGAAACCATCGCAGTACAATAAATGGTTTGCATCCTAACAGGAGTATAAAAAATTGTTAAAATGTTTTCTCTGCATTTTAAATAAACTCATATTCATAGATTTTTATTAAAATATAAAAATACTTTTATGGAAGCTTTGTAAATCTGTTGCAAATCCATCCACATCTGCAGTAAAAGCAGAATCTAAAAGTACTGAATATACTTCAATTCTATGATCAAAACTTTAAAATGAGAGAAAACAGATTAATAATAATAATTTCAATTTGATAAATGATGTCATTAAAGTCTGTGTTACGCATAAAAAAATAAAGGTTAAATTTGTAAATGTTTAATATTAGATTTCATCTCATTAGACTTTATGAAATTGAAACGAAAGTCAAAATTATATAAATATTAAAATTTATTTTACAGCTATTAGAAGAGTGCATAAAAGACTATATAAAAAGCTCTAGACAACATTTAAATTATTTTCACTGTAAAAGTAATACAAATATTTTCAGATTTGCTATTTGTAACAATAGGACCAAAATTTGTGATTCAAGTATTAAATTAATGAATTTTTAAATTACGATGCTTTCAATTGACTATATCCGGCATTTCTACTGGATTTATGTTAGAAATTTTAACCTTCGATTTTTGAGAATCTTAACGTGTTTTTAGTTATTTAGACACCTAAAATCCTATAATGAAATGCTAGGAAAACCACAAGAGTCGGTAGTTGTACTTTTCCATTTGTTCCAAAACATTACAATATCATTAGCAGTACTGCAACCCATTAGTACAATCGTATCAAACATGAAACAGATATCAATACTAGTAGAACATTGGCCTTCTTGGAATTCTTGGTCGCCATATCTTTTGATTTGAACCTTTTCCGCAATAATCCCAGTAATGAACACATCTTCCATATCAATGAAAGGTCCAGAATATTGTTCTAGTGCTTCATTCAGTGCTTTAACTATATCTGCTGTCATTAAATAAGAGGATCCTCTTAGGTATTGAGGATAATTGGTATCAGGAAATAGACATTTAGGTATAAACCATTGACTATTTATGTCTCGAACTGGTTTTAATTGATGCATCAAACATCCTGTTATCCCGCTTTTGAAATTTTGCAAATTGTTCAATAGATGTTTTATATTAATTATAATATTGTCATCTGATTTCATTATATACTTTGAATAGAAACATTTGCTTTGAACCCAATGAAATACAGCGATATCTTTGAGAGTTCGGTTATAATAAGAGTCTTTAAATCCAAATTGAATTAAATCTTTGTGTTTAATCGCCTCTGATTCTAACTGATTTTGAACCTCATTATCTCTTGGTTCTGCGACCACAAAAAAGACTTTTATATTGGATTTGATGGCTTCTGGAATCCATGTCTTTCTCGCGGCCTGTCTCCTATCGAAATACTCTCCACTTATAGTAGGCGACGAATAAACAAAAATCAAAATTTCACTATTTTCACAGTTTTGATCAATTTTGGCGATTTTTGTTAATTCTATTTCTTCTTTACTATGTTTGAACTTTCGTTGATGACCACCTGAATCGTCGGTGAATTTTTTAGAAAACTTAACCAGTTCTTTGTCACATTCATTAAACCTCGAAGTTTTAGTTTGTGCTAAGAACTGTTTCAATTGTTTTGGTAAATACCATTTGATACCATTTGAATTACATTGTTGTAACTCGAATGTGTCAAAAGCTGATTCAAATTGAGATTCATTAGTAAAATATTTTCCGGTATACACCAAAGCATTTGAAATCTCTTTTATAACATAAAAGTCCTTTCTCTTGATAAACTTAATTATATGAATCTTTGTATTTGCTTTTGTACATAAATATCTATAAACATTTTTATCTTTATGTTTCGATTGCCCAGAGATTGCATTCAAACATTTGAAACCATCTAAATCAAGTTCACCTAAGAGTTTAGACTTTAATTAAAAAATTAAATTTTAATACAAAAATTGATAATAACTTTGATCTAAAACTAAATAAAAATTTCTTACAGTTTGGTCAGTTTTGAGATTGAACTCAAATACTCCCAAAATGATTTTGTCTGGCTCAAAATTATTCTCAATTACTGTTGTGCTATCACTCTTTTCGAGAAATACCAACTCTTCTTCATTGAGATATTTGACGAGTCTCTGCGGTTCGACAATAAATAATTTGATACCTAATTTAGTAGAAGTTGACAAAAGTTGAATCATATCATCATTTAGATCTATGCCTATTTCACAAATAGTTTTATTAACAAATTTCTGACTAAACACTTTGAACACATTCTTAATATTTTCCGAATTATTAATCAATAGATAAAATATTATGAACTGAATGAAAATAAAACACATAAAAAGTAATCTTCTTAAAAGCATTCTCATTTTTATTTATAATTGACTTGATTATAAATCAAATTTGTTATCCTTTATCTGATCCAAACGATTAAGTTATGGTCTCGTTGGAATATCAAAACGCAAGTTTATGGTTTGAGTTCTAATAGGGGTATAAAATACGGAGTAATAGGAGTATTTTTACAAAACTCTCCTTATTGCATTTAAAATGAACAGACCTTTATTAAAAGAGAAATTACATGCTTTTATGATGGCTTCTGTACATCTGTTGCAAACGCATCCACGTCTGCCACAAAAACTGAATCCGAAAGTACTGAATGCACTTCGCTTTACATGATAAACATTTTTAAATAGGAGAAAGCAAATTAAGCTTAGTTTAGAAGCTATAAAATAAAAGATGATGCCATAAAACTAAATTTTATTTAAATATTTATCATTTATGAATATGAATCATATATGAGAATAACTTTGTCAATAATCCCCAATATGATGATCAAAATAGTTTTAAACGAGATATTAATTACTGTCTATCGAATTGAAAACTTGACAATTACTGATCACATCATATAAGTAAAAGAAATATGTTTACCTTGGATTCATCTCAAATATGCATGTGATCTCAATTTTTAATAATAAAATACAAAAATGCCTTTGCACTTTTAGTAAATCAGTAAGGGTTCACATTTCAAAATTGAAGGGCTGATTTCCAAAAGGGCTTAATTGCATCAAATTAATAACGGAGAAAAACGTTTTATGATTTCAATTGCATTTCTTAAAGTAAGATTTAAGCCGTTTTTGTAGGAGACAACATCAGTAATCGATTCTGTTTTATTATTCATATGAAATGATCTAAATATCATTTTTTACAATTTTGTCACTTAAACCCTTTTGGAAATCAAGGCTTCAATTATGTTTAATCTCATTGACCACTAGAGCAGAAAATTCTGAATTATAACTAACGTTCATTACATAAGTAATTCTAATGATGGATTTTAAATCGACTAGAATTTAGAAACTCTATCCAAGAAAAGTTAATGACATCTTTTGTTTATAGCATGATAAAATTAACAAAATATGACGATTTTTTTATTTGACTACTTGTATTATTTCTAATTATTTCTTTTCAACGAGAAAAATTAATTTGTATGTTGAAATTTTCAACAAAAATTTTAGAATTGTGTCGATATATGACTTTCACAAAATATTTAGCAAAATATATACATAAATCAATCAACCTCACTATTGAAAACCCAAACCACAGACTCATGATACTTGTGATGAAGCATAGATACTCTTCGAATCGGATCTTAGGCAAATGTTGAACGACCTCTCTTGGGTAGAATGGTTTCCTGATATGTATCCACTGATAATTGAGCGTAACTAGTGGCTCCCGAATAGCATCATAGGAATAATATTCGTTAAAGCAATCGATATCAGATCCACAAATTTGGTTGCACTTATTTTTCAAATCCAGTTTCCTGATATTTTTAAGATTTTCATACATGAGTAAATTGCTCTCATTATTAACAGTCTTGTAATCTCCTGGCCATTTTGTCATTTTTCTGATAAAATACGAAGTTTTGCACTTGAAAATACACTCTGATCTTGAATAATAGTTATTAATCTTATAATTGAAACATGAAGTTGAATAAGGTTTGGGTAATAGATGTACTGATGTTTTTCTATATCTGATATGAATAATCTCCTGATTTACTTGACTAAACTGTAATTCAAACCTGTCTTTTGTAGATCTAACTAGTTCATTCCTAGAATGAAGCAAAAGGTATTTGAAAGGAATTTTTAACGTGATGAATACTAATGAGCGCCATTTTCTAGAGGGATTTGAATCAAGATCAATCAAATAATTTTCATCAGGCTCTCCATTCAATTGCGAGAATAATGTGAAGCAGTATTCATCATAATCAATCGATATTGTTATTTTTGATATATCTGTGCAGTTGA
>JAEMBT020000010.1:404000-433186 GCA_018873245.2 Archegozetes longisetosus | reverse complement strand
TTTTTGATCCTTTAAATAATTGCGCACTACAGTCTGAGATCTTCCGATTTGTGCAGCAATTTCCCGCTGTGACATGTTTTGTGATCGTAGAGCCGCGATTTGTCCTCTTTCATATTCGGTCAGAACTTTACCTTTTCCCATTGTTATAGAAGTGTTAAACAAAATTTAATCTCAAATTATAAATACACATTAACATGCTCTATGATAAGACTAATGTTATGTTTTTGTTTAATGGACCTTAAAAAATTATCTTTAAATTATTAATTTGAGTTTATCTTAACTTCAGATCCCTAAATTGAGCTTTTGCACTTACACGTGATGCGCGCGTGCGATTCTGCTGAAACGCGAGCGTATGGTGTGAGTCCTAATTATAAACTAATATTCCAAAATTCATTTAATTGTGTTTAGTGGTTAGTAAGTAATTGCTTAGTAATGTATGAGTTTATTCTAACTTCTAACACTGTACTATTAAAAAAGGATGTTACCACTGAATCACCCTAGGCTTACTTTAATATAAGTTCATTGAAATATTCAAGCCTCGAAAAGAAAGTTACATAGTTCAGCATTCTAAACATTATCAAAATTTACCTAAATTATTTAAAGATTTTGATAACCCTAATTAATCAAAATAAATTTAGAATTGGAATAGTTACCTCAATCTAAACAGTTGAATTCAGATGCCACTTTCAATTCTTTACAAGTTTTATAAGTAGCTGCAATTCCTGTGCCAATTTTACAATTTTTATGATGGATTGAATCCATGAAAAAATATGGAATTTCTGAACCTTTTGAAAAAATGTCTAAAATCCATTTCATCTCTTGATTGGCACAAAAGTAGTCCGGTTGCGGCTTATCGCTGACCTTAGATTCTAAAATAGTTTTCAGAAGTTTTTATACATTAGCTTAGAAAGCTTTATCTTAATATTTCTGAAAAATTATAGAACTGTCTTACCTCCTAATGTAAATTCTTTCAAATTCATAAATGGTTTAATAGTATCGTATGAAATTGATCTTATTTTGTTATCTCCCAATTTGAGAACTCTTAATGATGGTAAAAATTGAACTAAATTCTTTGGAATATTTTCAATTTCATTGTCTCTCAAATCTAAGTACCATAAATCAGCTAATTCAGTCTGAATCCAATTTAGATCTTTTATCAAATTATTAGTGATTGAGAGCATTCTTAAACTTTTCCATCTCTGAAAAGCATTCACCTCAATTAATTCAAGCCGTAAAGCTTCGAAGTTTGCAATCAGCATTGATTCGGCTGGAATCGAATCGAAATTTGAGTCAATTTTTCTCAAATTTCCACTTTCTAAGTGGATAGCTTTTATATTATTAAATGATTTGAAGATGTTAAAATCCAATCTATTATCGATTTGTTCAAAATCAATATTTAGGAAAGTAATCACTTTTAAATCATTCTTTTTTAGGCCTGAGAAAATGTCTGGTATTGCTTCAGGACTGATGGAAAATCTGTCTGCAAATAAAAGATTGTTTATCGAATAACCATTGAAATAGTCCTTGTGCAGGGGAAATAATTGGACATTCCGAATAGCCATTGTGTTTATGCTCCGATCCTTAAAATTTATGAAGTTACTTCTCTCCGGTATGTCACGGCAGTCGAAGCTATATGCCTCGGTTTTAGCATCAAATCCATCTTTGTATGATAAAGTTTAGAAACTTACAAACTTTATTATTTGAGACTATCAAAGTTATTTACCTTTTGGAGCTGTGTAACATTTGCAATTAGGCGGACATACATCGGTTTTCAAGAGTTCACCAAAACAGGTCATCAAAAAAACACATAAATATGGACTAGGTGTCATAGCCAATTATGAAATATATTTAAATAACTTTGAATAATTTGCAATAGTGTAAAAATTCTTGGACTAAATACAAACTAAGTACTATTAATATTGCATAGTAAACTTAATTTCGAGAAAATTAATTTTGAAAAATTAATTAATTTTTTGCGAAAAAACTTGAGGATAGACTGATTGATATGTTCTTCAAAAAAATTTATGCTAAAAATTATAAATTAGAAATTAATAAAGAAATTTTATTTCTTTAGTCCCTGATTCTTTGTAATGATAAAAATAAAATCTGATAAAATAGCTGAACAATTTATTTTAATTTTAACTTTGAATAGTCAAAATGTATTTTTTTGCAACATTCTCACGAACCAGTACTGAAATGTTAGATCATAACCTTTCAAAAAATAGATATAAAAGTGAATTTCTGAGAAGTAATAATGATAATAGTAATGTGGATATCGATAATCAAGCTTTAAAGTAACACTAAACTATGATAAGTATAATCTTACCAATAAATTTCGAACATATTTAGGATATATGATTAAAGCATTGACTAAGATTACAAAAATTACTCAGAAACTACGGTGAAATAGTTGCTTAAGTTTTTTAAACATACAAATTATAGATATCTATTATCATGTATATGTAGATAAATGTTGATTATTGTTAATGTTGAATTTTTAATGTAGTGATTAATATTGAAATGACCCTGAGTTTTTGTCAGACGTCAAAAGTGTAAAGGAACCTTCGAAGAACTGACAAGGAAAGTGTTCTGGGTTATCGGTGCAGTTTTAGAGATAAAACATGCAATGGTATTGTTAACCCTGTGGAAAACACCTGGATTTCTGACCTTCTTAAGTTCGAAAGAGAACCCAATCCTCTTCTACTGTCCTTGAAGCTCCTCTACTGTCTCTCTACGCCCTTAGGGTTGGACTTGTTGCTGACCAAACTGAGTCTGACCCTAAAACTGCACGGAAGATTTATAAACATGCTAAATTCATGTCCAGTCATCGCCTCAAGAATATAACTTGAACAATCGGTGGTCTAGGTTGTACTGTTGAATGAGATTGAGTCACATCTTCAAACATAAATATAACTGCGGGCGGTTTTACGTTCTTAAAAATAGGTAGCTCTTTGGTGTCATCTGCTTAGAGACCAATGAATATTTTCCATTATTGTGACTGGCAGAAAAATACTCTGGCAAATTATGGCATCAAAAATAGCTGAAGAGTCAACAATTATCACTAGCTCTGCAGCCGTTTGTGTTGGCACAGAGAACTGGGTATGGATTGGTGTCATTTGCAAGTTAATCAGCAGAAGCAATTTGCGAGGCGTATTTTATATAGAGACCATGACTATATTGTTCATATAAATTGAACTGAGAGATTCTGGAGAGACATCAAATCATTTATCAAGTCTCCACAATCTCTCAAGTATTTAAATGAACAAGTAGACTAGGTTAACTATTCCAGGATCTTGTAAGACGAAAAACAAGGTTTGGCTTTCATGAAGTTTTGAAGAATACTACTCTATTTGAGTGGTCCATCACAAAATGCTCCTGATGAATCACTGTTTGAATCTCACGAGTTCTGTTAGATAATGTACCGAATGACCTTTAGAACCTGTCAGATTCAGAAAGTGATTCAGAAGAATATTAAATAGGTGTATTCAAAGTTTAATATTTTCTAAAGGTTAATTCTTAATTTAAAAATAACATTTAAAAAGTTTATAAAAGCTGGCTGTGATTTCTTTCAATTTTCACCAATTATATTACTAACAATTTTTATGATAATTTGCCCGCTCAGCTTAAGTTCAAACATTAATTAGTATTCAAACGGATGCATTTCATGAACGGGTGGATGTGGCTTGTATATGCTTATATATTTTGATTCGTCTCATGAAGTGCTATTATGTAGACCTATCACATGATTTTTACGATGCTTTGCCCATTCGGAATTCACCTAAATGTTACTTATACAAAATTGATGTATCTCTTAAACCGGTGGGCGCAGTATATATGAATGTATCCTAATTGGGATCAATATATTAAGTATCTGGTGTCTTAAGTATTAGGTATCTGATGAAAGGAGCAAAGTTGTGGGAGTTTAAATATTGATTTTAGAACCCTATTTTTATCAATACGTGCGTTATTATAGTTTTCTTTAAAACGCTTGGTGTTTTGCGTTCATCACATTTGTGATTATTCAAACTTCTTATACCACTTTTTCGATCGCATATAACAACATTTGAACACGACTATATTCCGCCTAATGTCTTATTGCTATCCAGTAAAATTTTGTTAAATTTAGTCCAAGCCTTATTCTTAGAATCAACTTCAATAAGTTTTATTCATGAATCATTATTGTTGATCTGAATTCAAGGCAAAATATTTGGTAATCTTTGTTTTTCTTCAACTAGTTTAATTTCCATTATATGCATCTGAAATCAATTAATGAATTAGAAGCTCATTCAAAAAGTACTTTCATACCCGCACCTGCTCCGCATCCGCCAAATCATGCAGATATCCGCAAACACCCGCGAATGCCGATATGTGATGTAAATATCTAGTAGGGTACATCCATACATGCCTCACTTCTAATCGGCAATATTCTAAAGTAACTTCAAGTTATTTAACTCAATCTGAAGAAAACATGAGAAGCAGCTAGATTAAATGAAGAATTATGGAGTTTAATGATAATAACTCCTTTTCATGAAATTTAAATTTTGTTAAAAAGAAACTAGTGTATTTTATTTAATCAATGAAAAATGAAGTAAGAATGTAACTGATTTTGTATGATTGCATGATACTTTTATTCGTTATATACACAATAAGTTATGTTTCAAGCTATTTTGCATATCTCGTGGAAAATCAAAATTATATAACTTGTTAGCTTCTTTCTCGACGCCGTATGAACTTTAAGTACTTTCCATTGTGAATTCATTGTGATTTTTAGTTCTTAATATCGTTTTAGCTCAATAATGCTATATTATTTTCATAGAGACTCTTAAGATGAGAGATAGGAAATAGTTTTGCTATCTTATCATTAAAGGAGTTACATGACTTCATCGGGGCATGTTTAATCAGGTATTTTTTCACTTAGTGTTTGATAACTTTGTTTCTGTCATAAGCATTTCGTCATATTAAACTTTAATAAGACTTATTATTCATTTTTATACAAATCATTAGAAATAACTCTTCAATTTTATGTATTTTTTTGATAAACTAAAGAAGAGTAAAACTAAAAGGGTATACCAGCTTTGGTGTTGTTTTATATATTACTAGTGATTGTAAATATAAGAAGATAATTGGTGTTAACTTAAAAGCTTGATCAAATTTATCGGTTGATCTTATTGTTTTGACGTTCAATTTTTCATCGGTTTTAGTTTCTGTTTTACTCATCTATTGATTATTTCTAAGTAGTAATAGATTATTATGATATTCTGCAAGACATTAAATATGTGAAATATTATTCTTTTTGTTCATATATTTACTTTTCAAAACAATTTAAGACCATACCAAAGGCTTGTGATTCAACAATAAAAATCGTGAGTCATAAATTTTAATAACCGCTAAATAAATTTTATTTTGTTATATTGGTTCGAAATACCGAAGATCTTTTAAAGATTCACAAATTATTATTAAGTTGATTTTATTGACTTTTTAGTAAAATACTAAATTGAGTAATTCACAGTACTGAATATTTCGTAATTCTTGTATACACATTTCTGAATAAGTTTCTCACTTTTTCTACTAAATATCATGAATTTTAGCTGATTAATAGCCAAATTAAGCAAATTTTTAAAAATGAACGACAATATTTTAATTTTTACAGTGTTAAACTGAAATGTTCACCCGAAATAATTGCAAAAATGAGAGCAAGCATGTTGAAGGTTATAAATTTGCAAAATCAGATCCAGATGACGAGTACGAATCTGATCTTCGTGATACTACACATATGGATTTAGTCGAAGAGTATGCTAATAAAATATAAATTTAATAGTACCATAGCTATAGCTAGCGTTGCCAGACGTCTTTCCTTAACGTACAGATATCCCAGAATAAAGTTTATGGTGCTTTTAGAGAGTTTATTATAGAACTAATGAATAATTATTGAATATGCAGAGTGGGTCAAAATCACTTGAATTTTTTAATAGTAACTTTTGAATGAGTAAACATTTTTCAAAAATATTTCGCAGGTGGAGCCTCAGCCCATAGTGTAAACATTGAGTTTAGACAAATACAACTTCCATGCACTGGGACTTCACTATACTGCACTGTATCCCAAGGGTTGAGTTTATGGTAGTAACCCCAAAATTGTTAGCGAGCACTAGACGATCATTACACATGAGGTTAAACAGATTAATGAAGAAATGTTGCCGTCTATCATCGATAATTTTGAAAAAAGTTTGCATCACGTGATAACTGCAGAAGGAGCTTACATTGAAAACATTGTCATGCAGTCTATACTTATCTCCCGTTATTGTACTTTCAAATAAGAAAAGAATATTGTAAACCGACCAACTCGTTCAAAAATTATTAGCAATTAAAACTGTCATGTGATATTTGGCCTACCTTGTATAATATGGAATGCTATGACTGAGAATACTTTGATCTTTTATAACCAAAAGCTTTACATAGATTTTCAATAGCTGTAGCAAAATCGACAGGTTTTCACAACTATCATGCAATGATTACAAAACTTTAATATTAGATAATCAATCGATTAGAGCTTATTAAATGAGTAGAAAATACAATATCGACAAATAACTGCAAGTCCTTCGCTTGATAAAATAAAACCTCGCTATGTTCTATTAAAGTTTTGTCACAGAAGGTATCCCAAACAATTGAGCCATATTTTGAGAAGTGAAGAAATCACACACAAAAAATCTGGCAACGTTAACTATAACGATTAATATGTAACCAGATAAAGAATTCTAGAGTCTAAAATTAATTATTTCAAAAATGTATAAAGTAGTATAATAAAATTTATTTGTATTAATACTTTTGAGATAGCACTTTTTATTTAGTAATTTGACAAATTTAACTTATAATTCAATAGTATGTGCCTTACATTAATTAATTTACTCTATGTTCAATGTTTAATTTAAATGCATAGGCCTTGCATAGTCTAGCATCTATTTTATACTCTAGTTTCATATTCAACAGCTTTTGCTATTATAGCTGATGTAAATTATTTCTACGAGGATCAATAAGATTGTCTCTGTTATCTTGTACACCTGCCTCATCAAATTGCTGAAATTTTTGTTCAAAATGTCGAATAGGGTACTTAAAACATATTGACTCCAAGAGGAGCGTCTTCTCTATCTCAAAATATACAAATGGACTTATTAAAACATTAGTATTTATATATTGTATTTAGCGCTTTAATCACTCAAATTTACTAGTTAAATAATTTTGAAAGAGAATTGAGATTATTAAGAGTTTAGAACTAATCCAACTTCACATCTGTGTCAAACTTTTAGCTTGACTTCAGTAAAGTTTGATACGAATCAGGGTTTGCACTAATTATCATTTATATAACATTTAAAATATGTATTGGGTTGTTCAAAATATCTTTGCCGCATTTTAATTTTAATAATTTTTAAGGTACATAAGATGAAATGATTCTGTAAAAACTTAATAATAATTATTAAGTAATAAGGCGAATTATTCGCCTTATTGATAACTCGTTGCCAAACCTCTGGAAGCTTGGTAACGCCATTAAAAGTGCTCCCTTGATTAAGCTCCAAAATCGTATTGTTAATGGCAATACTCGATTAATCGAAGTCCTCATATCGATAGCCCCTAAGACGCTCTTAATCTAACAATAAGCCAACGCTTTGCCAAACAATGCTCCTAATATATTTTATTACATTGAAAACTGCATCAAATTACAGTCACTCATTAAAAAGCAGTTTCAGCTTAATGTGCGACAAACATTTTCCAAACAACTTAATATATTATTTTTATCTTAATGCTACTGAAACTTTTGCGATATCAAAGACTTAACGCTATATTATTTTGCCGTTAGTTAAGAGTTGAATAATCAACTGAAATCAAAACAGCAAGACTATATTCAATTTTTATGAATATATAACTTATCGCCATATTTCTATACATTTAAGATACGTTTTTATTAAAATCTCTTTTCATAAACATATAAAATTTATCATATTATTTTTTATTTTTTAAAATACTAATTTTTGATTGAATTTTTGTTTATTAATGCTTTTTGAATACAAATTTGCACTTTTTAATGAAAGTTTGTATCTTTTATTTTGAGGCAAGAAATGCACCTTTTACCACACTCAAAGAACATACGCAACAAGCCCATATATCACTGGTGTTCTACAAAAGAAGTTATCATAGGGTTGTTGGTTGTAATAATTATCAGTTTATTGATTATTATAGTTACTATAAGCACTACTGATAAAAGTGAAGGTAAGATTTCCCAAATTTTTATTCAAAAACAGTTCTGGATATTAATGAATTTTAAGGTAGATCTAGAAAGATCTGTAAACTTTACTTAGAAATACTGTTCAAAAATTTTCTATCAATAAACGATTATGAATAGAGATATCGATCACATCAGATTCGATTTGTTATAGTGAGCAATGTATTCGCTCGGGTATGTTGCATAAAAATATTTTTCAAAAGTAAAATCAAATCTAAATTTATATTTCTAAACGAAAGCCGCCTCAATGTCGGATTCAATGGACACTACAATCGATCCATGCGACGACTTCTATCAATATGCCTGTGGCAATTGGCAAAAAGATCATCCACTTCCAGAATGGAGTCATTTCATCGGATTGTCTCAAAAAATAAATGATGACTTATTAAGTAAGAATTTATATTGAGAGGAACTTCTTTTAAATAATTATAAACTTCCGCTTTCTCTTTTTTTTATCAGAATTATTAAACAAAAAACAAGAAAGAAATCAAACAAAGTTATTGAAGCCAATTTTTAATTTTTTCCATGGATGCATTAATACTAGTAATTACTCAAATTCTCTCAATAATGATGTATAAGTTCTTATTTTACCATTTAGATAAAGTTAGAACAGAATTAAAGAAACTTAAATGGAATTTAAACATGGTTCTTAACATACATATAATAGACTTAATTGAATTTTTCTTTGAAGGTGCTCGCAATAAAGCAGGCTATAATACTTTCAAAAGTTTAATCAAAGAAATCGGAGGCTGGCCTTTGATTGATGACGAATGGGATGAGTCTAAATACGATTGGATTAGTGCTCTAATAGTATTACATCGAAAGGTTGAAAATAAAATACTATTTGGGATTAGTGTTGAACCATCTATTTTAGATAATACGGAGGCTTTGATTTATGTAGGTTTTATTAATCGCATCGAAAAGTATTTTCTGATTTTAATATCTCTATTAAAGATTGAAAATCCATTCATACCAGCTGGACAGTTTGCCAGAACTTTTAGTCAACCAATGGAAGATAAAGTAGATATTTTCGATAACGATAATAACGATAAAATATTTAAAATTGCACAACTTTTGAAAGGATCCAAAATTAATTTTAAAAAATGGACTAAAGAAACAAAAAGAGTGGAGAATCTTGAAAATCAGTTGAATCAAATTACATCTTATTATAATCTAATAAGTTTAATGAAAAATTTTAAAAATTCAGTCATAACTATCAAAGAATTGTATCAATATAAAGGCATTGATTGGATTAGATTATTGAACGGGATATTCAGTAATGCAAATGTCACCCTTAAGTACAGTGACAGAGTGTTTGTGACCGATCATCATTACTTCTCTAAGTTATCTCATGTAATCGGCAAACAGGCAAAAAGGTAAAATTAAATTCTATATCACTTCTTAATGTCTTTTATTTTACTTTCAATGTCAGAACAATAGCTAATTATATCGCCTCAAAACTGTCTGAAATGATATCGTTGACTACAACAAAAGCTATGGAGGTCATGGCATCGAATGAATCAATACAATTAGCAAGTTTATGTTTGGAACAAACTATTCAAACATTTCCAAACTTAATTAGTAGACTATACGTCGATAAGCTGTTTAATATTCAGGTGATTGATGACATGAGAGCATTTGTTAATTATTTAAAAGAAGCATTTCATGAACTTCTCGAAGAAAATAAATGGATGGACAACTTTACTAAAGATAAAGCTCTGTCCAAATTAAAGGCCATTTCTGTTAATATAGCGTCACCTGACTTTACACTCGATGATAAACAACTAGAACTCTATTCAAATGATGTGAGTTTTTTGATCTGTGATTAGAAAAAAGTTCTAAAATTTAGATTCTTAGTACAAAAATCTGGATCCTGATGATTTCTTAAAATCATATCTAAGAATTTCGAAATCTCCTTAAAAAATCAGTTTAATCACTTGAGAACTCCGTTTCCCAAAGGGTTAGTCAGAAGAACTGCAATATTGAACACTCAATTGTTCTTAAGCTTGGATTAATTGATTTTCTAGACATTGGCCACATGTCAGATCTGCTATCGAAGTGAATGCATTTTATGATCCGCTTAAAAATGCTATTTGTATGATATGTTAAAATTTTATTTTTTTATGAATATAAATGTTTTTTTTCTGCTCAAACAGACTTTCCGGCAGCTATCGCACATTTTCCATATTATCAAAACAATGGTTTAATGTATGTATTCTATTAAAAGTATTGTTGAATACATTTGTGATAATTAATTAACATGACAGAACAACAAATCTAGGCGCCATCGGAACAATAATAGGACATGAAATCACACACGGTTTTGATGATTTAGGCAATTATGATCTTCAATCAATTAATTAAATAACAAATTCAATGTTACTTTAACTTAAAATTTTAGGAAGATTGTTTAATGAGAAAGGAGATTATGCCAATTGGTGGTCTGATAGTTCCTATACTCAATTTAGTATTAGATCTAATTGTTTTGTTGATCAGTATAATAATTTTGGCTTCGATGGAGTCACGGAAAAGGTAAGATGCTTGAAAGCATTTATCTAAGTTTTTATATATTTGTTTATACAAATTTTCTGGACTACAAATAGCTAGATTGCATTTGATTAATCGTTCAATTGAAAATATTCAATAAAAAACATTTAAATACTCTTAAAATATTTGAATTACTATTAAAATGAAAGCTTTTATTAAAATAAGTTATTTGAGTTAAGTGCATCCGAGTACAACAAATCTAGACTATGCTTCAGACAAATAACATTCATCTCGAGTTATAGCATAATAATATTTAATCCAACGAACCGTAAATAATTTTGAGTCGTCTCACACCTAAAATTTCATTTAACGGATTCCATAAAAAATTGAACTTCAACATCTCAATGAACTTATTTCTATCATAAACAGGTTAATGGAAAACAGACTTTAGGAGAGAATATAGCAGATAATGGAGGGCTTAGACAAGCATTTCGGGTACTTTTATAGCTATTATTTGTTGATTTTACCACTCACTTTATTGATCTTTTTATGATTAAAACTGAACCAAAAGGCTCTTCAAATAATAAAGAGACGTTATAAACTGAAAAAATTGCCTGGAAGTATGTCTAATTTTACTGATGAACAAATATTTTTCCTCTCATTCGCTAACGTAAGTATCGTTTAGTCTTACATTATCAAAATAAAGTCTTGTTCAGTTATTTATTTAACTAAAACACATCTGGAAAAATACTTTTAATCCAATTAATTTCTAAAGCAATGGTGTTCTAAGAGGAGTCCCAAAGCAATCGAAAACCTAATAGAAGTCGATGAGCACAGTCCTGAAAAAGCTAGAGTTTCAGTGTCTCTATCAAACTTCGATGAATTCTCCAAAGCTTTCAACTGTAAGATTGGATCAAATATGAATAGGAATGATAAATGTGTATTATGGTGATCAATAGTAACATAAAAATCTAACTTAATTAAGGATCATTTACATTAATAAAATTTTATTCGTCGTAAATAATTGTTAAAAATAATTGTAAAATATCTCATACTAATTAATGCTATCCAATCTTATCGTTACTTCAATTCTGTCTGAGTGAGAATTGAGTTTTATTGAGTGGATGCATTCTGTTGTTTTCATTGAAAGATATCTAATAAAGTTTAAGTGAGAAATTCTTAAGTTATATCGATCTCTAACTAAACTGCTTCAAGTGCCGTTTTCAGTTTAAATTACCTACTCTTTAGTTTGATGGCTCTGCAGACATTAAAGCCTCTAATTTTTGATAGAATTTAGAGCAGAACTATCATTAGAAATTATCACTCTGTTTTAAACTTCTGAAATTGTGAACGCTCTTCAAAAAAATCTAGTCTAAATCATTAGTTAATTGTTCTATTTATTGAGTAAGTTAAAGAAACCATAATAAGTAGTCATCCTTTAGATTGAGAATTAATTTTAAAGCTTGAAAAAAAAACTCAAAAGTTTAGAATATTTAATGAGTGAACAAATTCGTGGCATTGAAATGCGTGTGCAATATTGTGTCATTTACGTATTATTTACCTTTAATTATGATTCATAGAGTTTATCATCAAATTAAATTTATGCTTGTGCTCAACTTTTGATATTTTCTAATCTTGTGTCGCACTTACGGATTTTGAATAGGACTTTTCTTATCAGTTAAAAGGGTTTGTATTTGAGAATAAATCAATACTTATTTTTGTCAACGCATAAGATAAAATGAATGAAATATTATTTCTATTATTATTGATGATGTGATCAGAAATTGTCAACCTTTGAATTAATATACAATATACAGTACTCAATAGCTTTCTTATTAATATTGTTTTCGATGTTGTTACTAAATCAATTAATTAAATAATAGAGTGTTATCAATCGTGTATTTATTGAAAACTAAGCAATTTCTGATCACATCATAAACAACAGAAATATAATTTCATTCATATGGTCTCTCATAGTAACAGTCAGTATGAGTACTGAATTTACATAAACGTTGAACAAATTCATGTTAATGCTTCGCTTTAATAAGTACTTTGCTATAATTATATGATTTTGCTTTAAGGTCAAATTTATTCAATTATAAAAAGTGAAGCGGTTATACCGATATGCTTTGAGATTTTGATAAGTCTTAAACATATGAAACTATCAGTGGCGCGGTGCTTACTGTTAAAGTAATTAAAATAGATAATTCTTAAAGTTGATTCAGATCTCATCTGTTTATTCAACACGCTCAATTGAAATTTTATGTAATAAAAATGAGATAAAAGTAAATGGTTTGGAGTTGGAATGTTATAAATATAATAATCTGACTAAAAGCCTTCATAACTAAAAATATTTTCTTATGATTTCCGGTTTAGTTTCACAGAAAATTATTTGTCTGATAAACAAAGCAGATATTTATAAAATATTTGAATAGATTAATGATGAGAATATAACCACTTTCTATGAGAAGACATAATTGCAGACAATGTTAAATGTAATTATATAAATATTTGTAAAATGTCTTTTGTTAGTACCATACCCTATTTTATGTAACAAATATATTCTAAACTAAATGGATAAGTTTAAAATTAAAATTTTTAGACCATAAGTTTTACTTCAAAAGAACTTAAATATTATGAAATATTTTCATTGATACTATGGCCTTTAGGGATCGCGTCCCAGACTTAGAGCCTCTTTATAGTCACAATTAGTGATCAACAAAGTACTAAAAGGGAATTCCTGTCCTGTCCTGTCCTGAGCCCTAAATTTTCATTCCTGTCCGGTTTTCCGGTTTTCCTGACATTCAATGTGTTTTAAAAATTATTTATTCAAAAAATCAAATGAAAATACAATCAATGAATGCATATTCCATACAAATCAAAGTTAGATCTAATAAAAAGCAATTCATTTGCTTTCTGTGAACTAAGTCTTGAACGATGGTCAGTGAGTGTTAGACCAGCGGCACTGAAATTCCTTTCTCTTGAAAGGTTGGTCGCAGGGATAGACAGCAAACGAATAGCCAACCGATAGAGTCGGGATAAGAACTTCTATTTTGTTCCCAATATCCGAGTAATGAAAATTTATATCAAACTTATGTCCAGTTTTTATTTTTACAGGAATTTTTACAGGAATTCCTGTCCTGTCCTGTAGTTATGATAGCCGTTCCCATTCCTGTAAATTCCTGACCAGGAACAGGACAGGACAGAAGTTCCTGCCGGAATAGGAATTCATGTCAAACACTAGTCACAATTGACCAATACACTCTGTTTCAAATCTTTTTTTCTCTTAATTTGCCTGAGATTGTGTTCAAATTCATATTTCAAACTATGATATTTATTAACGTACTAACAAAAGTTATATAAAACATTCAATTCTTCCATTACATGACCACAACTTGCATATTAAAAAAAGTATATCTTAAGTTTCTCTTCACTTGAACCGAGTAGCACACCTAAAACATGCCTTCTTTGCTCCTTTTTTCACTATTGTTCATCCTTTGATATTAAACCCCAGTAATACAACGACATTTACATCATTAGTTCAGAACTTATTGAAAATCTAACAAATGAATTGTCAATGTGTTACAATATAAATTTCAAAGATATTTAAAGTGATGCTAAAACCATTAAAAAATTTAAAAATTAGTTTGGAGTTTTCATAACATAATAGTTATTTACAGAAGTCGTCAAATTTTTTCGAGATAATGAAGTCATCATAAACTTATTTTTATATTTAGAAAATTAATTAATAAATGCCTCAAATAAATATTTCAACTATTATTAAGCAAATGAGGCTATATAAGACATCATTAATTAGTAAATTTTTAATACTGATCGAAACGAAACTTAAACTCCAATGAAAAAGAATAATTTATATTTTATATAATTAGGATGGTATTTATCAAATGTTTCCAAGTACTCGCACTTTGTGTTTCTGAAGCATGTAAATTTTGTATCGAAACAAAATTAAAATATTAATTATATTATTCACGTTCACATTAATTAATAAAATAATTTATAGCGTTCGAAAACTATTAAGAAGATAATGAAAAAGTATTTAAATGTTATATATGTCTTTGCAAATTAATTTAGAGCTCAAACAGTTTCATAGCTGAAAAATTGAGTTATATAGCACAGAAAATGTTTGAAGGTCAGAATTAATCATATAAATGTTAACGTTTTCCTAAAAAGCATTTCGGGAACTTGATTTTGTTGAAATATTTGTTACACACCTTCGCTCATTTTTAGTTACGGCACTGAATTCAGGTCAAAATAATATTATTTAGACTTTTAAGCTTTCTTATAATATATTTATGAAAAATATTTTATACGTTGATAAGTAAATTTTAAGTTACATATTATCGATTTATTTCGAATTCGTGGTTCAAAACTTTCGTGAATCAAACTTAAATAAATGTATATTCTCATCGATATTAAATTATAAAAAAAATTTAAGTTTATATGACTTAATGATCATTTTTCGGTTTTTAACGATTCGTAAACATGTCATATTATCATTTAAACTTCATGTGACAAAAATATCTTCAAATTGAACTAAATTAATATTTTTCAAATGCTTCTCAGTACTCATCCTCTGTATTTCCAAATTGTCAATAACTAGTGAAGACGTAATAGACTTCTTGTTCTTATAAAATAAAAATTAATTCATTCTATAATAAATATTTAAATACATGTCTAGATAACGAATGGAGTCTGAAAAGAAAGTTTTAGATCTTAATAAAGTTTTACCACCAGAATTAGTTCTCAATTCAGTTGATTCTCATTTATATAGAATAGGATTATCTCTGTTTCCTAATGAGTTTGTCAAAAGGAAAAGGTTTCAAAATCCAATGTTTATATTCATTATTCAATTACAGCTATTAATACGTTGTATTATCTCATTATTTATTTCTGGAGAAGATCAAGATGTTTATGTATATATGGGAGATTGGGGATATTTTATCAACGCTAGAATACACATCGATATTAATGGCTGTTTTATAATATCAATACCAATTATGTCACAAATTCTTCATTATTACAATTATAAGAATGGTATAAAACCTTCTTATCTCAAACCATTTCAAATGCTTTCGGGTTTGGTTTCACCGAAAAGTATTGTTTATCAAATGGAGAAGATGTTTATAAATTGGTTAAACTTGCAAGAATCCTATTCTTCATTTGGAAATTTATCAGTAATCTATTTTTCTGGGTCTGCTTTATAATAGTGTTTTCAGCATTTGCTACAAGTGAGTCTATTAAACAATTAATAATATTTGGTATTCCTCATACTATTGTATGGAGTATTGGTGGTTATCATATCTATTGTATTATTACTTTACAAATAGTTTATTTCTGTATAATATGCTATTATCTCAAATGTAAAATATTCAGAATCAATGAAAGAATAAGAAATTCACTCAAAACTCCAAGAAAGTCACATTTGGATTTGATGAGTTTAATTCAGTCCTTAATATCAATACATCAAGAAATTAATCACTATAACAATAATTACTGGTCGAAATTTTTATTATTTATTTGGATATCAGTTGCATCCATAATCAATATATTCTTTTATCAGTTCTTGTTCGGAGAATTGAATTTTCTGCTAAGATTTCTTTTTTTATATATCAGTCTTATATTTATGTGGATCCTGATTTTGATTACAAAGACTGCATCTTCAGTTTATTATGAAGTTAATCAATCATATAAGTTATTGAATTCTTGTATTCTATCATTCCGTGGCAGACGTTTGAATAAATTTAAACGATTGAAGGTTTGAATCAAATTTTATGTAACTGAAATTAATCTATTAAATTTATTTTAATCATAGTTGATGTCATTTATTGAGAAATGTGGTCAGAAAAGAGTTGGATTCTATTGTTGGAAACTATTCATTATTAGCTATTTTCGTGGATACGAAGTCAGTATTCATTTCTATTGAATTAAAAAATATACTAATTTACTTGTTTTACAATAATTTTGTAATATCATAGATGATCGCGTTTACAATCATTTTGTTTTTAAAATTAATCGAAATATCGAGAAACGATTCCTTAAGATAGAAGATTTCATACCATAACAGAAACTCAATACTTTGATATTTTGGGTTTCATTAAATAAAGAAGTAGTCCTTTATTCAAGTATGAGTGTTATCATAGATACAATGCAGTTAATACATCTCTTTAATACTATTAATGTGTTATTATTTATAACCTAGTGTCTTGTTCTAACTTAACCAACAGCTTAGTATCAAATATCAGTTTTTTTATTCGTCCGTCAATCGATTGTCGACAATAATTTTGACGAAAACGAAATCAAGTTTTCAATTTATTTGAGTATTTATTAAGATTTCTACTCAACTTAATTTAATCACTGATGTCAGTAAGATCAATGTCTGAATGCGTTCTTTTTTTTTGAATTGTTAGTTTTTTGTATGACCCGTGGGCTTTAGTTAGATCATTTTTATTGACAATATGTGTCCATTGCTACTTCACAAATTATTAATTTTAAAGATAATCTGGCCATTCATGTCGACTTCTTTCAAGTTAAAGTACATAATAATTGTGTCGAGAGAATAGTAGTAATGACTCTTACTGTTTGTTAGTTCCTAAAGTCATAATAATTTTATCTGTTTTTATTCAAAGCATAAACTTTTACTCTTGTAGAACAATCTCAATACTATTGTTTTACTATTATTATAAAATCTTTGCTTTTACTGTTCAGAATATAATCAGATTTTTTGTATTTATTATCACAAGACTTGAAATTTTTCTCCCTTAATGTTTATTCAACACTTTTTCATTGTCTTTGCAATATATACAAAATAAATTAAATAATGATTTCTGTGTAAATATTTGTTTCGAATAAAAGCGTACTTTCTGTTGGATTTAACAGTATTTAGTACATTAATATCTTCGAAAACAGTCACAAAATTGAGAGCATGACGCGTTAAAATTAACTTTGGTACATATTTCATCTTTAATCACATCAACACATAAGTTTTTTCTTTCGTCAATACAAGTTTTTCATTATGCTGAAAAAATAATTGGTTTTATAGAATTAGGGATTAGTAGTCTGTGCGTTTTATCAGTTTCAATTTAGTTTTAAGATTTAATACTTTATCCTTGCATTAAACGCTATATGCAGTATTTGAACTTTCAGTTCTCACTTCTTTTGAATATATACCTATTGGTAGTTAACATTAGTATTAACTTCGTTTCAACAATTAATCAATATTATGGAAAAAGGGCGGAAAAGTCTTCTGAATTGTTAGTCTTTTTAATATTGATTTACTATAAAATACATTACAATTAAAACTAAGTGCGCGTTCATTAGAACTGTTTTTCAGTGAATAAATTTTTAGTTTTTATAATAAACTTGTCTACAATACCTTGTAGTAGTAAAGTTTTATAGTTACAGAGCTGATCATTGTCTATTACAATTGATGAAAAATGAAGTCATTAAGTTTTAATGTAAAATCTATATGAATATTGAGTGAATATTTTTATTTATAATAAGCTATTCTACTTTAATGTTCATTCATTAAGCTTAGCGTATTATCTCATTAAAACAAATAAAAACTTTTATTAATTAGAGATTAATTTTCATTTTTCGGGCATAAGAATTTATGGAAATACTATAGTGATTTATGTGTCCTAGAGCTCTCTGTTGGAAATAACTTCAATATTAAAACTAGAAGAATGATTAAAAGCCTTCTTAACTAAAAATATTTTTTACGGCTTCTGGTTTAGTTTCACAAAAAGTTGACTGATAAACGAAGCGGATATTTATCAAATATTTGAATAGATTAAAGATGAGAATAGTCATTTCTTATGAGAAGACATAATTGTAGCCAGTGTTAAATGTAATTATAAAATGTCTTTAGTTCGTATCCCTACTCTATTTTACGTAACGAATATGTTCTATAAATAAATGGATAGGCTTAAAATTAATTTTTTTATAAATCACAAGTTTTATTTCAAAAGAACATTTAAATATCTAGAACGTATTATGAAATGTTCTCATTGATACAAATTTCCAAGAACATTGCCCGAAAGTCTATGGGATTTTGCCTATTTGGTACTCAGGATCTGATGATATATTTTAATAGAGGTCACCAGCCTGATCAAAATTCCAATGGCCCACCTCCGTACAACTTATAGTTTAAGCGTTAGATGGCGTTAAAGTTTTAAAATGGGATAAAATATAGATTTATTCGGTGGGTATTAAAGATATCGAAAAATGGTTTTCATATTTGTAGTCAGCGTTAAACTCTACATCGAAACCATATATTCAAAAATCTTAAAATAAAAAAACCGAAAAATTCGACACAAAATTCGAATATCTCGAAAAATATTCGATATAAAAAATTTTTGATTTGATATTCGGATTCAGCGCTAAAAAATACATATAGATTCGTTTAAAAGTGAATTTATAAAAAAAAATAATGTTCAGTTTGAATAATATAAAAAACCATCAAACATGTCTTCACATAGTGAAAACGCTACGGTCCACCATCTTCTTATACTTGCTCTTGTGTCCAGGGCCTCAGAACTGTCGGTTGTTGTGCGCTCATATCGACAATTCTGTGGTATCTCGGGTATGCACGGTATCTGCCCGAGATTCCAGTTTCTGCAGAATTTCTGAATGATATCTGCGTGAAATTGGAGGAACAAGAGTAAGCCTCAGCGGCGACTAAAATTGGGAATCTGGTGGGGGGAGGGTGGGGGAGGGTGGGGTTCCCACCAAAATATTACATTTTATATTGTGATTAAATATTTTATCATATATTTAAAAATATATGATGGGCAGGGTTCGGCAATGTTCTTATTTAGAGTTTAGCATCATTAGAATATTTAAAAATTAGTGTGAAGTTTTCATGGCTTAATAATAGTTATTTGCAAAAGTCGATTGAAATAATATAGACGTCATAGACTAATTTTTATATCTAGAAAATCAATTAATAAATGCCTCAAATGAATATTTGAACTATTATTCGGCAAATGAGGTTATACAAACATAATTTAGTCGTAAATTATTGATATTGATCGAGATGGAACTCAAGCTCAAATGAAAGAAAATTACTTGTACTTTGTGTAGTTAGGATGATATTTATCAAATGTCTAGTATTCGCGCTTTGTGTTTACGAAGCATGCAAATTTTATATCGAAACAAAATTGAAAGATTAATTATATTACTCACGTTCACATTAATTAAGACCTCACAAATAAAATTTTTGACTAAGTTTACCAATTCATGAAATTTTCATTAAGCATTTTATTGAAAATTCTATTATTTAAATTGAAATTGTATTATATTTGAATATAATTTGACTTCATGTGCAACCGAAAAGGACCTTTCGTCTGTTTTTCTTAAGTTAGCTCGGACCCTATATCAGATCCTTTAGACAACATTCAAATCAACTTTTTAAGACAAGATTTGATACGACTGATATTTTTTGAGCTGATTGGCATGTTTTGCTCCCTAATCGTTAGCATATCAATCTTTAATACATAAGAAACATATTGTTGAGAGCATTTGAGTTTTATTTATACATTTTCGCTGTGAAACTTTGTCTTTATAGTCAAACTTTCTCTTCATTAACTTTACTTTCTATTAGGTCACTATTTTTGCAGGTCTATCACTTGCCACTTTCCTTTATAGGTCCTATCAACTCAAATGCTTCAATAGAATAAAATATACTGTACATTTTTTGGGCACATTCTCATCAACAAAGTAATCAAAAGTAAACTATTTCAGTTCGTCTAAATGTGAACTATAATGCAAATTATGCAATTGTAAAACGCCTTCACGCAGTACTTCTTATTTGAAAGCCATTATTTAATTAAGTGTTATACTCTCAGTAATTGCTTTATAATAATCATATAAATGACTCCTAAGTCTCTTTTTTAGATATAATATTTGTGAATTTTATTGAAAGAGATTAAAGTTTTTAATAAGGTCAAGCTCAGTCCAGAATTTTATTTGTGAGGCGTTAATAAAATAGCTTATAACATTGGAAACCTATTGAGCAGATAATGGAAAAGTACTTAAATGTTATATATGTCTCTGCAAATTAATTTAGAAGTCAAACATTTTTATAGCTTAAAATTGAGTTATATAGCACACAAAATGTCTAAAGGTCAGAATTAATCATATAAATGTTAACTTTTCCTAAGAAGCATTTCGGGAACTTGATTCTATTGAAATATTTGTTACACACCGTAGCTCATTTTAGTTACGGCACTGAATTCAGGTCAAAATAATATTATTTAGACTTTTAAGCTTTCTTATAATATATTTATGAAAAATATTTTATACGTTGATAAGTAAATTTTAAGTTGTATTTTATCGATTTATTTCGAATTCGTGGTTCAAAACTTTCGTGAACCAAACTTACATAAATGTATATGCTCATCGATATTAAATTATAAAAAAAATTTAAGTTTATATGACTTAATGATCATTTTTCGGTTTTTAACGATTCTTAAACATGTCATATTATCATTTAAACTTCATGTGAAAAAAATATCTTCAAATTGAACTAAATTAATATTTCTCAAATACTTCTCTGTACTCATCCTGTATTTCCAAATTGCCAATAACTACTAAAGGCGTCATAGACTTCTTGTTCTTATAAAATAAAAATTAATTCGTTCTATAATAAATATTTAAATACAAGTCTAGATTACGAATGGAGTCTGAAAAGAAAGTTTTAAATCTTAATAAAGTTTTACCACCAGAATTAGTTCTCAATTCAGTTGATTCTCATTTATATAGAATAGGTTTATCTCTGTTTCCTAATGAGTTTGTCAAAAGGAAAAGGTTTCAAAATCCAGTGTTTATATTCATTATTCAATTACAGCTATTAATACGTTGTATTATCTCATTATTTATTTCTGGAGAAGATCAAGATGTTTATGTATATATGGGAGATTGGGGATATTTTATCAACGCTAGAATACACATCGATATTAATGGCTGTTTTATAATATCAATACCAATTATGTCACAAATTCTTCATTATTATAATTATAAGAATGGTATAAAACCCTCTTATCTCAAACCATTTCAAATGCTTTCGGGTTTGGTTTCACCGAAAAGTATTGGTCTATCAAATGGAGAAGATGTTTATAAATTGGTTAAACTTGCAAGAATCCTATTCTTCATTTGGAAATTTATCAGTAATCTATTTTTCTGGGCCGGCTTTATAATAGTGTTTTCAGCATTTGCTACAAGTGAGTCTATTAAACAATTAATAATATTTGGTATTCCTCATACTATTGTATGGAGTATTGGCGGTTATCATATCTATGGTATTATTACTTTACAAATAGTTTATTTCTACATAATATGCTATTATCTCAAATGTAAAATATTCAGAATCAATGAAAGAATAAGAAATTCACTCAAAACTCCAAGAAAGTCACATTTGGATTTGATGAGTTTAATTCAGTCCTTAATATCAATACATCAAGAAATTAATCACTATAACAATAATTACTGGTCGAAATTTTTATTATTTATTTGGATATCAGTTGCATCCATAATCAATATATTCTTTTATCAGTTCTTGTTCGGAGAATTGAATTTTCTGCTAAGATTTCTTTTTTTTATATATCAGTCTTATATTTATGTGGATCCTGATTTTGATTACAAAGACTGCATCTTCAGTTTATTATGAAGTTAATCAATCATATAAGTTATTGAATTCTTGTATTCTATCATTCCGTGGCAGACGTTTGAATAAATTTAAACGATTGAAGGTTTGAATCAAATTTTATGTAACTGAAATTAATCTATTAAATTTATTTTAATCATAGTTGATGTCATTTATTGAGAAATGTGGTCAGAAAAGAGTTGGATTCTATTGTTGGAAACTATTCATTATTAGCTATTTTCGTGGATACGAAGTCAGTATTCATTTCTATTGAATTAAAAAATATACTAATTTACTTGTTTTACAATAATTTTGTAATATCATAGATGATCGCGTTTACAATCATTTTGTTTTTAAAATTAATCGAAATATCGAGAAACGATTCCTTAAGATAGAAGATTTCATACCATAACAGAAACTCAATACTTTGATATTTTGGGTTTCATTAAATAAAGAAGTAGTCCTTTATTCAAGTATGAGTGTTATCATAGATACAATGCAGTTAATACATCTCTTTAATACTATTAATGTGTTATTATTTATAACCTAGTGTCTTGTTCTAACTTAACCAACAGCTTAGTATCAAATATCAGTTTTTTTATTCGTCCGTCAATCGATTGTCGACAATAATTTTGACGAAAACGAAATCAAGTTTTCAATTTATTTGAGTATTTATTAAGATTTCTACTCAACTTAATTTAATCACTGATGTCAGTAAGATCAATGTCTGAATGCGTTCTTTTTTTTTGAATTGTTAGTTTTTTGTATGACCCGTGGGCTTTAGTTAGATCATTTTTATTGACAATATGTGTCCATTGCTACTTCACAAATTATTAATTTTAAAGATAATCTGGCCAGTCGTATCGACTTCTTTCAAGTTAAATTTAACAATTATTGTATTGGGAGAATAGTAGTAATAACTCTTATTGTTTGTTAATTCCTAAAGTCATAATAATTTTATTTGTTATTGTTCAAAGCATAAACTTTTACTCTTCTACTGCAATCTTAATACTATAGTTTTACTATTTTTATAAAATCTTTGCTTTTACTGCTCAGAATATAATCATATTTTTTGAATTTATTATCACAAGAGTTGTAATTTTTCATCCTTAATTATGGTGGCCTAAACCCTTCATCACTTTTCACTTTCCACCTTTTACTTTTTAAATCCTTTAGTATTGATAACGTTAAATATGATTCGAATATATTAAATCGTTACAGCTATAAAGCGAGTGTACCCCAATTCTTTACTTCGAGAAAATCAGATTTTCTTGAATTTATTGTCACAAGACTTGTAATTTTTTAATATCAAACAAGTCGTTGATCCGTCGTATACATAAAGTAATAGCTTATAAGATATTTTCTTAGTGTTTTTTAAACTCAGCTAAATACTGGATATTACAAAGTTACTCCTATGTATAATCACTATAAATGTGTTCAACAAAAGAAAGTAATTTTGCTCAAATATATTTAAGACGTCATAATAAGCCAAACCATTGTAGAAATACTTCAAACTTAAGGTAACTACCGAATAAAGAATCTACCAGATATCTCAATCGATACAATATGCTTATAATTGTAAATATAATAGAAAACATAAACTTGTTTCAGAAATAACTATATCAAACTTAGTAATTAAAGGTTCATAACATTATGAAATATAGCAATTTCAAAAGACTTTGGTGCAAAGCATGTACAAGATATGAGATTCAATGCACTTGGCTTTCAGTTTAATTAATATAAAATTATTTTAAGAGTCTCACATGCGTAAATAAATTTAAAGAATTATTTTGAATAGCTTAAAATATCTTTCTAATCAAGTGTCTATCAATCGGAAGTCTATGAAGTGAAAGGTCTATAAAGTGAATTTCTATCAATTGGGGTATAACCGCTTGTAATAGAAAGCACAAGCATATCATCACATATTGACAGCTTTCCAATCATACAATACTGTACAAAGCTGGAGCTCTTACGCTTTCTATGCCCTATTGAATTTCAATTTCAACCTCAATTTTGATTGCAAAAATAATTTTTATTCAAATATATTTCATAATTTTATACGACATCTGTTAAAGTCTTGAAAGTTAGATTGTCCCTAATTTGTTGCACAGTTACGTTAGGTCTAGTTACAAATTCTACTGTTTTTGGAGAAGAAAATATGAAGAATCCATTGTCAGGAAAATGACCTTTAATTCCAGAATTGAGTTTAAAATCCATATAAACGAAAGGTGCGACCGCTTCTGATGTCAACTCAATATTATAAATAACTTTATCAGTTTTCAGGTCATATGATTTTTGTCTTACATCAACCAGTTTTAGATTTGGTTTAACTATTTTAGAGTTTTTAGGCTCCGATAATAGCATAAAGTTATGAGCCTTTAAAATAAATTAGAAAATAAGATTTTAATTGGGATAAACAGTAAAAGAGTCCAGTTTTTACCCTTATTTTCTGCTCAATGTTCCCGATTTCAACCAAAATAAGACACTCGCTTCTATCTGCACAATTAGATTCTCTTAATAGGTCTGGAATTGAACCCGAATAAACGACATTCGATGAAAAGCTGTCAGCTTTAACTTGAAATTCAATCGCACGAACAGGTTTTAGTTCTGACCATCTGAATATTTTTATCGAAACGTTGAATACCAATTCACCCAAATAGTCGTCTCGAACTAATGCCACCTATTTTTGAAACAATTTCTCAATACTAAGCAAATTTCAACAAAAATTAGTAATGACAAAATGACATAAATATTAGCTCATATTGCGACTTCATTTTTATAATAAAATCTCTCAAAGCATATTTTTGGAATATTGAGCTAGTTATTGAAAATTCACAGTAATACTAGTAGAAAATATATTACAATAATAAAAAGACCAGAATTTTGCTACAATAATGAAAAATATTTGGCAATATTTTATAATATAAGAAATTCCAGGATTTTCAGATAATGTAGACCAGAATCCAGAGTTGCTAACAGGCCGGTTTCCGACCTAATAGTCAAGATTTTGTGATCGCTTTCTAGCTTTTCGACAAAGCGAAAATCGAACACTTGAGTTAGGTTTAAGAGTACATTGTAGTTTATAACGGAATAAAATAATTTCATCAAACATTTTAATAAATAGAATAAAATTTGTAAAACCAATACTAAAGTAGTCAAATCAAATATAAATATTTGTTTAAAAAGTTCGAAATTCTCAAGTATAATTGACATGAAAATTTTGAATTTAATACAGTCGTCCCTCATTATAATGGATGCACTGAAAATCGGTTGATTATAACGAAAGTTCATTATATCGAACATAGTGTGCATAGTTTTCGAACTAAATAATTTTTGAAAAAAGTTCACTATAGCAAGTTATTCACTATATTCGACTTCATTATTGAGGGAGTTGACTGTGTATAGAGTTAAGTTTTTTGTTCTGAGTTTTTATTCTCTTCTTTCTCAAGACAAAGAGTGGTAACACTGATTGGGACAAAGTTTTACTTAATACAGTAGAACCTCGTTGTTTTAAATCCGCTTCTGCCAAAATATTTTGGTCAAAATAACGAGTTTTATAAATAGCCGGTACATTGAAAAAGTTCGAAATAAAGATTTTGCTCAAGATACAGTATTTGGGTGATTAAGAGTAAGATTTTATTTAGATCGGGGTTCAGATTTGAGGTTCGTTCACTAATCTCTGGAATCTGAACCGACCAGGAGTCTTAATAATAATTATTATTTTTGTGAAAAATTGATGCGTTATTATATCTTGAAACTATTTGACAGATATTTCAAAATAAAAAGGCACACAACAATATAGACTGATGTTCAAATTGGTTCAAAATACTGAATTTTTCAAAATAAGCGGCTTCGAAATATTGAGTGTCTATTGTATATGCTAAAATTCAAATCCTTTTGAATAGTCGATCGCTTTCTTAATTAATCCTAATACTTACTTTAAGAGTTTCATTTTTGTCTTCAAAAGGCGACACTAAGAGGTTTTTAAAGAAGTTTTTAGCGAAAGATTGCAATAATTTCCATTTCCCCCCAAATTCGATAGAAGCCCAGGTCGGGCCTTCCCATATGTCATTCAGTTGCCAATAAAGAGCTCCCATTGTATATCCGTTACCTGTCTTTGAATCGATATCACGATTTCGACGATAAAATTCAGTCTCTGTTTTCATGGCCATCGCTTGTAGTATTTGAGATAAATATATCAAATCATTTAATCTATCTTCTCCTCCAGGGGATGGAAGTTTCATATAGTATGCTATAGATTTAGGGAAAACATTTTATAACTCATAAAATATAGTTTTATAGAAAAAAATTCTAAAATAGGTTTATTTTTAAACCATAAAATAAATAACATACATATCTCTTTTTCAATCTGACTAGTTCCTCCGCCGTGATGTTGATGATGATCAATAACTTGAGTTATCGGATAAGTCAAATCTTTTTCATCGATAACTCGACTCAAAGTTTCTAATGATGGATAAGATTCAAATCCATATTCGGAAGCAAACTTACAACTCGGGAATATTTTCCAATCCCAGAGTGGAGAATCATAGTTATAATAGTGAACATCGCCGTATCGAGTGTCTTGAGGGTTCTTCGCAATCCAGTTCTCTTTTTCAGTCTCTAATCCATTTGAAGGACTTGAGCCCACAAATGGTCGAGTGTTGTCCTCTTTCAATATTATTCTTCTGACATGATCGACATATAACTCTCTATAATCTTTCTTATATATGTTATCCTTACCCGTAACTCCTATTTCATTCTCATTATTTCCTTCAGTAAAAGTTTTTTTAGATTATAAAATTGGGTGACAAGGAGAGAACTATATAAGGATATAGGAGTGTACCAGTCGCAAAGTCTAGTTTTGACTAAAAGATAAAGTCAAGGGTCTTCTATTTCTAAAGATTTTCTTGCTTTTATTACATTTAAACGTAACTGGACAAACTTCGGATAGATCCAAAAGGAGGTTTTAATTATATATTATATTTGAAAAATCAATTCATTTTAAGTACTCTCGAGCTTAAAAGCTTTTGTCTAGACAGAAACTTTCGTGCAACTGGTCACCTTATTAAAAAAAAAGTTTAAGCAAATACCTGCCCAAATAGCTATTGACGGATGATGCTGAAGACGTCTAACTTGTTGTACAACTTCTTTGTCAACTGACTTCAAAAAATTGGGGTCAGTCGGATATAAAGCACAAGCAAACATGAAATCATGCCATATCATAATCCCTAACTCATTAGCCAATGCATAGAAATGATCCTTTTCATAAATACCTCCGCCCCAAACTCTCAACATATTCATATTGGCCTCTTTTGCTGATTCTAACAAATGCCTCAAATATTCTTTGCTAATATCTTCAATGAGAACATTTGCTGGAATCCAATTTGAACCCTTAGCAAAGAATGGTTTTCCGTTGACTTTAAAGTAGAAAGTCAGGCCTTCGGGTTCTATTGGTTCTTGAATTAATTCAATTTTTCTAAAACCGATTACAACTGATTTCGACGTAATTTCTTGACTTTCTGGAACGAAGACTTTGACATTTAATTCGTAAAGTGCTTGAGTATTATCTGCGACACCATTTGGATACCAGCAAGTAATCGGTATATTATTTAGAGGGATAACAAATCTGACTTTTACAGTATTATCGCTTTCAGGTTTTAGTACTTGAGTTTGATCTTGTATTAATAAATGTTCGTTTAGTTGAACTGTAAAGCTAGCGTTCAATTGCTTGAGAGTCGATGTTTCTAAAATAGCGTTTACTGTCAGTGTCCATTGAGTGTAGTCTTGGTTATCAGGATTTGTTTCAACTGTAAGGTCTCTCAGAATAGCGCTATCGTAAGCGTCGATACCAATTGATTTCCAAATTCCTTGAGTAGGAAAGGCTGGACCCTATTTGGCAATGAATATTTAGATTGAATTTTTTTAAACAAATGTTATTAAATTTAATATCAATTTTTTGGAATTTGAATTTGAATAGAGCTATTTAATTGTGAGCAGAAACCTCAACTTCGATCCAAGAATTACATAAATCTTAAGAAAGTATCACATTTTACATAAGTCTTCAAGTTTGTAATGCGTTTATACTGTACCTGTTCAATATTTGAGATTTAGAGCTAGTATCTGATTGTATTTGAATAGTAATACTAGTAACACGAACTTTTTATCAATTCTTTTATCAGACAAAAGAGTTAAAAGTTGAAGAACTAATAAGTCAAATTCTTCTCTAATCAAACTTTTGAGGGAAGTTAACATAAAAATAAGGTCTAAGTATACAAGTAATTGCATTTTTTCTTTAAAAATAAACAGTTTTTCATAGAAAATGAAAAAAATCAAATATGAAAATTCTCACCCAATCCCAACTGAATGATGATTGCATTTTGCGAACAAAATTTGGATGACATTCTCCGTGTTGAGCATCACTGGGACAGTCTGTTTGAATTTGATAATTATCAAGATGTGATTAATGAGATGGAATGTGATTAACAAGATTAGAATACCTGGTGGTACTGAGTAATTGTAAGTTCTTTTATAAATATCTGCTTGATTTTTGGCATAAATAACTGCTGACTCAAAAGCTACTCTTATTTTATTTGACCCAACTTTCAGTGCTTGCTTTACATCGAACTGATATCTCACGAACATATTATCTGTTTGACCAACGAGTTCGTCGTTAACGTAAACTTTGCTGACTGTATCGAGTCCATGAGGAGATAACTGTATAGTTGATTTACTCAATAGCGATGCGTCAACTATCGTTATAAATAA